>CM061142.1:234702720-234827704 GCA_030789695.1 Scilla litardierei
CATTGTCCTCAATGTGCGAAGTGTGGCACAAGGACATATAAGATAGGGGTGGGTAGGTGTGGATGCATTATGATGCAAAATAAAAGAAAATAAAGAAGATAAAAGATGATGATGATGCAAATGGTATATGCAAACAAGTATGCAAAGTAATGAATGTATGCAGCATGGTAGATGGTATATGCAGAATGGATACAAGATGGTGGCCCAAAAATACATACTCTCTCCCCCACAATGATATTTATAGTGCCCTGCAAAATGGTGAAGATAGATGGGAAAACAAAATAATGTGGTGAGGGGTGAGTAAAAAATATGACATGCATCAAAAGTACGTGCCTAAGCTGGTGGTGCAGCATCATCACCACCTTGTGGTGGGGGCGGTGGTGGCAGTGGTGCAGATTTGCTGAGGGGCAGATTGGGGTGCCAGCTGCTGCTTTTACTACAGGTTCTGAAGAATCCGGTTCAGCCTGAGCTGAATACCAAGAATCATGTCAATATGGGCCTGCTGGGTAGCAACGGTAGCTGCGAGAGCCCTAAAATCCACTCTAAGCCCTCTTACTGCCATCTTGACTGCGCAAAGGCACAAGTCAAGGACGTCGGGAGTGGAGGTAAAGGGTTGAATAGGTGGTGGGTGGGGGTGTCTCACACGGCCTCCAAAAACAAGAGGGGCCACTATCGGGTGTGTGTGTGGTGTGGTTCTCACAACAGGACGCTTAGCCTCTAGTGAAGGATGAGACGTAGGAACGCTCTTAGAAGCGTGTACATCGGCTGAGGAGTATGAGACAGTAGCAGAGGACGAGCCAGGCAGAGAGGTCGTGGCAATAGCTGTGGTGATAGACACCACGACGCTCTTGGTATATACGGTGGTGGCTGAGACATGGGCATCGACAGATGGGGACGTCGTGAAATTAGCAGAGAATGACTCCACAGGAGTCGAAAAAATCAGGGGTGGATAGGGTCTCGGTGGTCGCGAAGGAAGAAGGCTCGCCACTCTCAAAAGTGATGAGGGAAATTCTCTCATTGCTCATATATGCGATGGGGTCAACTCTCTACGGCACAGAAGAGGCGGTAGGAACAGACACAACAACGGAAGATCTCTCGGTACGAGCAGAGGTCGAAACATATATGCCGGGCTTAGGGATCGGATCGGGGCAGGCTGAGGAAACTGAATCTCATGGGTAAGAGGCTCGAGAAGGGGCTCCAGTTGGTTGCCATTGGGCTCAAGCACGTAGACAGCTGGGATGAGGACGTCCATCGCGAGCCTCCACTCCCTACATGCGGGTCCAATGTGTGTCCGAACGGGACTTGGAAGCACCATATAATCTGCAAAAAATGGACCCTATAGCCAGGCCCAATGTCGCTGACCATGGGGTGGAGCATCTTCATACGGACCAATACATCGAGAGATAGTGAAGTGGGGCTTGTAGGACGACGCAAACCGGCAAGGAGCTCAATCCCAAAAATGGGAGCTAGGAGGGTAATCAGACTGCCACAACATATCGCCTTCCTAGAGGCGACCGTGGAAAATATGTAGTCTAAATACCACCTAGCTACATCTATAGAAATGGCGGGGACAAAGACGTCCACGTCGCCCTCTAAGGCTCTCTCCCTGGTCATCGCATAGAGCATGAAGAGCTCTGTCATGGACACCGTCCCAACATCTGGCCTGGCTAAAATGGACGTCGCCAAAAGGCGCTGTGCAATCCGCAGGCAAGGGTGGACAATGGAGGAGGCCTTGGCCTGGCTGGGGTCAAAGTGGTGCGTTCCAGTGATCGTGTCCCAGAAAGCATCAGAAGCAAAGACAGATGGGGTATAGTGCGTGGGACTGTAAGCCCGGTTGGTGTCTGGGACATGGGTCCAGTGAAAGTAAGCTAAGATCATGTCGTGCAAAATCTTGCACTCACAATCCATAATCCTAAAAGAATATCCCCTGAGAGTCCTAAGAATAGAACTCAAGACCTCGAGGGTCGGTCGGACAAAGGTGTCCGCCGACAACGACAAAAAGTCATGCCATGCCACATTGTCATACAAATGGAGCAGCAGGCTATGTATTACCCCTAGGCTCTTGATTGTGTCGATATGCACGAACCTAGTGGGTACGATCTGACGCTTGGAGAGCCCATCAAATTTGACGCGGTGTGTGTCATCTCTGAAGGTGATCCCAAGTGTGTCGATTACTGGTGAAGGCTATGCTGGTGGGTGTGGAATAAGTGCAGTGGAAGCTGGGAGTGTGGGATGTGGAATAGGTGCAATGGAAGCTGGGAGCGTGGGAGGTGGATCTCTATATGGCGGGGGCTCCGCTTTAGAGGAGGAAGAGCTGGGGTCACCAGTCTTCTTTCGCTTGGCAGCTGGCTCTCGCGCGCTAGACCTAGTGCAGCGTGGCGTGTGTGGAGGTATAAGTAAATGCCATGAGACATGCAATAGTCACAAGGTGCTCAAAATAAAATAAGGAACTAGTGTACCAATCATGATGTGACTCCACGCAAGCAGATGAGCGAGAGGCACCTCCCCTAAGCTCCGAATCAGCGTATGATCTCCCCCAAGCTATCCTGAAGCACAAAAAGATGAATTAGCAATGAAGCTCATAAAATTTTGGTGTTAATCAAGAGTATTAGGCAAAAAATAGGATTAATTTAAGAATGGGGTTGAGTTTGGGCTTACGAAGAGAACATGAGAAGAAATGGCGAAATTAGGGCGAGATGGGTACGTCGATCGTCGGAGCTCGGCCGCGGGGAGTCACCAGAGTGGGTGCCACTGATGAGTGGGGGTAGCAGCCTCGGGCGAGTGGGTGGAGGGACTCGGTCGAGTGGGAGTTGGGTTTGATCGAGTCAGAGGGAAGAGGGAGGGTTCGATCGATTTGGGGAAGTTGGGCCGAGCTGTCGAATTTGGGGCTTTTATAGGGCAGCCCGCTTTAAGTCACTCGGCCGATGACGATCGTCACTCGGTTGAGTAGCCCAATCAACGGAAATTTTGAATTATGGCGATTTGGCTGTGTCGAATGACTCGGCTGAGTGGTTCAAGTCACTCGGGCGAGTGACAAGTTCCTCTCGGTCGAGTGGCAAATAGAAACAGAGTGATGATTTTCGAAAATTCTGCTACAGTCACCTACTCGGTCGAGTAGAAATATTCACTTAGTCGAGTGAACTAATCTACTCGGTCTAGTAAACATGCCTCACAGAGAATTTTTAGAGCTATTTGACGTATAATTCACTCGGTCGAGTGGCATATAATTTCCAGAGGGGGTTTTTTGAGACTTCCCTATACAGTATCCCACTCGGTCGAGTGAGATCTTCACTCGACCGAGTAAGAATATCATTTGGCCGAGTGGGTTGCTCTTTTCAGCTCTAAACTCTATGTTTTTTCAGCTGATATTTCTACCTCTCCCGTTAGTTTCTTCCTTCCTTTGGCATTTAAGCGCGTTCTTAGAGTGCTCTCCATCTCCATGGATGTCACACCCCGCTTCCCATCATACTTGGGAGCGAGGACGTGAGCGGGCCCGCTTGGGCTGGAGCGGTGAAGTCCCAACCCAATAAGCGTCTGTATATGACTACTTGTCAGGTTCTTGCTTGCGAACAATCGGAACAACACAAATATGGTGTCATCATTATACTTTAACTTTTCCAGATTGCATGTACACAAAAGAATTAAAGGCCTAGCATGGCCATTATAAACAGTTACAAAGAATTTAAAGTACACCTGAATGAAATACAATAACAAATAGTAAACTTCTAGCAAGCTGCGCAGTGCCCGCCGTCTTCAGCAGTGGATCTCGTGCTCTTGGTTCTCTTGGTCACCTTCTTCAATCTCCAAGTGAACTCCTCGGTGAACTCTGCTCAAAACCTAACATATATTTTCACAGACAAGGAAATATACGTCAGTGAAGGTCGCTCGGCAAGATTTAAAAACATTAGTAGGAAAAGACCCTCGACAAGGTTATAATATGGTTTACAACTATGATGCCAACAAGATAGTACCTAGCAGCATATGGAAACATGTGAGCATAACATCTGTAGTGTGTAGAGCAGTGAGCATGAGTGGTGTAGTGTGCAAAGTAGCAACGCAACAAGGTGTAGTGTGTAAAGTAACTGGCATGGCAGGTGTAGTGTATACAGCAATAGTCGTGATAGGTGTAGTGTGTACAGTAACTGGCATGGCAGGTGTAGTGTATACACCAATAATCGTGATAGGTGTAGTGTGTACAGCAAAAGTCGTGGCAAGTGTAGTGTGCACATCAATAGTCGTGACAGGTGTAGTGTGTACAACAATATGTATAGCAAGTGTGGTGTGCACAGCAATAGTCGATCATGACAATAATTTTAGTAGTTTACGCTGTAGCATCAACAGAGGTAAAGAGAAGGGTGCTTCAATCATTCAATCAATCTCCTATCTAGTGACAAGCCCAGTGTCTGAGGGAGAGGTGACCAGCAGCACACCCAACTCAACGGGAGCTACCCGTGACTCTATGCTCACCGACCTGACCAGGTGTCGGTCAAGTTCACCACTAGAGTGTAATCCAGCTTTCCAGCCTCTACTACACTAGACTACCCCACCCAAGTGTCTATAAGTCAAACCGTAGTTCAATGTTTGCTGTAAGGCAAACATTCCGTAAATGCCCCACGGGCCCAATATCCGTAATTGCATGAAGGCCCAATAATCCGTAATTGCCCAAAGGCACAATAGTCCGTAAATTTTCCCCAAGGCACACTAGTCCGTAATTTGCCCGAAGGCCAGATATCTATGATTGCCCCATGGGCTCAGTTTTTTACAAATTAATAGGGTGCCACATGATAAATCGAATAACAAGAGAGGGTAGCATTACATGTGCATTATTAAATGGTTAAAGCAAACCAATGTATTAACCAGATTCGCAAGAACTATTCCGAATATAAAAGACGTTACTTAACATTTCGCGACGTACATTATTTTAGAAAGTTTGAATACAATAAAAAAAATACCTGCGTCTCTGAAAAGTTTGTAGAACGTAATTTACTTGTGAGGGTAAATACTTGCGCCATCAAAAGTTGTAGGAAAAGCCATATACTTGCACCATCAAAAATTAGCAGAAGATAATATACTTGCCTGAAGCGATGCGATTCTGAGTGTTCAGGCGATCACGATGAGAGACGTGGTTGTCTGCGTTAACAGATTTCTCCCATCAGGGTCAAAGTGTTCAAAAAATTAGATAATATAGAAACCAAGTTAATACATCTCATTCATATAATAATAGCTATATACTGAATTGTAGGGGGGGGTAGTGCATTTCACATGCAGCTAACGCACCATACCCTATATATATATATATATATATATATATATATATATATATATATATATATATATATATATATATATATATATATATATATGGGTAAAATGCGCCTGAGCTCATGCTCAGATGGGATTCCTTTGCTTGACCCCTCCTGACCGTCCGATCCGATCCCACGGCTGTTGTTAAAAGCGGAACATGAGGAACTTTTGGTGCAATTACCAACGCGCCCTTACGCGCCCGGAACTTTTGGGGCAATTACCATCCCGCCCTTATAGCCCCTATGAAAGCAACTTTTTAGAACTATTGGTGCAATTACCATCCCGCCATTTATATCCTTTTCAAAGAAATATTTTACACTATACGGCACCGATGTGCGCGTCGACCCAGAACTGAGTATATTACTCCCCGCGAACAACGAGCTACAGCCTACGCGTCGTGCGCGGCGTGGGCTTAAAACGCACAAGTGTTGAGAAGTTACCAACCGTGCGCACGACGGGCAAAATTACCCCCGTCGTGCGCGAGGGGGAAAACGCAACGTGTAAAGAAATTTCCATCCGTGTGCACGACGGGCAAAATAAACCCCGTCGTCCGCGGGGGTTAAAACGCCAAGTGTGAAGAAATTCACATCCGCGCGCACGACGGGCAACATTACCCCCGTCGTGCGCGTGGGTTAAAACGCCTAGTGTGCAGCAATTTCCATCCGAGCGCACGACGGACAAAATTAACCCCGTCGTCCGCGGGGGTTAAAACGCCTAGTGTGAAAAAATTCACATCCGCGCGCACGACGGGCAAAAATAACCTCGTCGTGCGCATCGTCCGCGGGGGTTAAAACGCACAAGTGTCGAGCAATTTCCATCCGCGCGCACGACGGGCAAATTTACCCCCGTCGTGCGCGTCGTGTGCGGGCAAACACATAAGTGTGGAGCAATTTACAGCCGTGCGCACGATGGGCCAAATTACCCCCGTCGTGCGCGAGGGGGAAAACGCAATCTGTAAAGCAATTTCCATCCGCGCGCACGACGGGTAAACTTACCCCGTCGTGCGCGTGGGTTAAAACGCCTAGTGTGGAGCAATTTCCATCCGAGCGCACGACGGACAAAATTAACCCCGTCGTCCGCGGGGGTTAAAACGCACAAGTGTGCAGCAATTTCCATCCGCGCGCACGACGGGCAAAATAACCCACGTCGTGCGCGTCGTCCGCGGGGGTTAAAACTCACAAGTGTCGAGCAATTTCCATCCGCGCGCACGACGGGCAAAATTACCCCCGTCGTGCGCGTCGTGTGTGGGCAAACGCACAAGTGTGGAGCAATTTACAGCCGTACGCACGACGGGCCAAATTACCCCCGTCGTGCGCGAGGGGGAAAACGTAGTCTGTAAAGCAATTTCCATCCGCGCGCACGACGGGCAAACTTACACCGTCGTGCGCGTGGGTTAAAACGCCTAGTGTGGAGCAATTTCCATCCGAGCGCACGACGGACAAAATTAACCCCGTCGTCCGCGGGGGTTAAAACGCACAAGTGTGCAGCAATTTCCATCCGCGAGCACGACGAGCAAAATAACCCCCGTCGTGCGCATCGTCCGCGGGGCTTAAAACACACAAGTGTCGAGCAATTTCCATCCGCGCGCACGACGGGCAAAATTACCCCCGTCGTGCGTGTCGTGTGCGGGCAAACGCACAAGTGTGGAGCAATTTACAGGCATGCGCACGACGGGCCAAATTACCCCCGTCGTGCGCGAGGGGGAAAACGCAATCTGTAAAGCAATTTCCATCCGCGCGCACGACGGGCAAACTTACCCCGTCGTGCGCGTGGGTTAAAACGCCTAGTGTGGAGCAATTTCCATCCGAGCGCACGACGGACAAAATTAACCCCGTCGTCCGTGGGGGTTAAAACGCACAAGTGTGCAGCAATTTCCATCCGCGAGCACGACGGGCAAAATAACCCCCGTCGTGCGCGTCGTCCGCGGGGCTTAAAACGCACAAGTGTCAGGCAATTTCCATCCGCGCGCACGACTGGCAAAATTACCCCCGTCGTGCGCGTCGTGTGCGGGCAAACGCACAAGTGTGGAGCAATTTACAGCCGTGCGCATGACGGGCCAAATTACCCCCGTCGTGCGCGAGGGGGAAAACGCAATCTGTAAAGCAATTTCCATCCGCGCGCACGACGGACAAACTTACCCCGTCGTGTGCGTTGGTTAAAACGCCTAGTGTGGAGCAATTTCCATCCGAGCGCACGACGGACAAAATTAACCCCGTCGTCCGCGGGGGTTAAAACGCACAAGTGTGCAGCAATTTCCATCCGCGCGCATGATGGGCAAAGATAACCTCGTCGTGCACGTCGTCCGCGGGGGTTAAAACTCACAAGTGTGCAGCAATTTCCATTCGCGCGCACAACGGGCAAAATTACCCCCGTCGTGCGCGTCGTGTGTGGGCAAACGCACAAGTGTGGAGTAATTTACAGCCGTACACACGACGGGCCAAATTACCCCCGTCGTGCGCGAGGGGGAAAACGCAATCTGTAAAGCAATTTCCATCCGCGCGCATGACGGGCAAACTTACCCCGTCGTGCGCGTGGGTTAAAACGCCTAGTGTGGAGCAATTTCCATCCGAGCGCACGACGGACAAAATTAACCCCGTCGTCCGTGGGGGTTAAAACGCACAAGTGTGCAGCAATTTCCATCCGCGAGCACGACGGGCAAAATAACCCCCGTCGTGCGCGTCGTCCGCGGGGCTTAAAACGCACAAGTGTCGAGCAATTTCCATCCGCGCGCACGACGGGCAAAATTACCCCCGTCATGCGCGTCGTGTGTGGGCAAACGCACAAGTGTGGAGCAATTTACAGCCGTGCGCACGACGGGCCAAATTACCCCCGTCGTGCGCGAGGGGGAAAACGCAATCTGTAAAGCAATTTCCATCCGCGCGTACGACGGGCAAACATACCCCGTCGTGTGCGTGGGTTAAAACGCCTAGTGTGGAGCAATTTCCATCCGAGCGCACGACGGACAAAATTAACCCCGTCGTCCGCGGGGGTTAAAACGCACAAGTGTGCAGCAATTTCCATCCGCGCGCATGACGGGCAAAGATAACCTCGTCGTGCACGTCGTCCGCGGGGGTTAAAACTCACAAGTGTGCAGCAATTTCCATCCGCGCGCACGACGGGCAAAATTACCCCCGTCGTGCGCGTCGTGTGTGGGCAAACGCACAAGTGTGGAGTAATTTACAGCCGTACACACGACGGGCCAAATTACCCCGTCGTGCGCGAGGGGGAAAACGCAATCTGTAAAGCAATTTCCATCCGCGCGCATGACGGGCAAACTTACCCCGTCGTGCGCGTGGTTAAAACGCCTAGTGTGCATTAATTTCCATCCGACCGCACGACGGGCAAAAATTACCCCCGTCGTCCGCGGGGGTTAAAACACACAAGTGTGAAGCAATTTCCATCCGCGCGCACGACAGGCAAAATTACCCCCGTCGTGCGCGTCGTCCGCGGGGGTTAAAACGCACAAGTGTCGAGAAATTTCCATCCGCGCGCACGACGGGCAAAATTACCCCCGTCGTGCGCGTCGTGTGCGGGCAAACGCACAAGTGTGGAGCAATTTACAGCCGTGCGCACGATGGGCCAAATTACCCCCGTCGTGCACGAGGGAGAAAACGCAATCTGTAAAGCAATTTCCATCCGCGCACACGACAGGCAAACTTACCCCGTCGTGCGCGTGGGTTAAAACGCCTAGTGTGGAGCAATTTCCATCCGAGCGCACGACGGACAAAATTAACCCCGTCGTCCGCGGGGGTTAAAACACACAAGTGTGCAGCAATTTCCATCCGTGCGCACGACGGGCAAAATAACCCCCGTCGTGCGCGTCGTCCGCGGGGCCTAAAACGCACAAGTGTCAGGCAATTTCCATCCGCACGCACGACTGGCAAAATTACCCCCGTCGTGCGCGTCGTGTGCGGACAAAAGCACAAGTGTAGAGAAATTTACAGCCGTGCGCACGACGGGCCAAATTACCCCCGTCGTGCGCGACGGGGAAAACGCAATCTGTAAAGCAATTTCCATCCGCGCGCACGACGGGCAAACATACCCCGTCGTGCGCGTGGGTTAAAACGCCTAGTGTGGAGCAATTTCCATCCGAGCGCACGACGGACAAAAGTAACCCCGTCGTCCGCGGGGGTTAAAACGCACAAGTGTGCAGCAATTTCCATCCGCGCGCATGACGGGCAAAGATAACCTCGTTGTGCACGTCGTCCGCGGGGGTTAAAACTCACAAGTGTGCAGCAATTTCCATCCGCGCGCACGACGGGCAAAATTACCCCCGTCGTGCACGTCGTGTGTGGGCAAACGCACAAGTGTGGAGTAATTTACAGCCGTACACACGACGGGCCAAATTACCCCCGTCGTGCGCGAGGGGGAAAACGCAATCTGTAAAGCAATTTCCATCCGCGCGCATGACGGGCAAACTTACCCCGTCGTGCGCGTGGGTTAAAACGCCTAGTGTGCATTAATTTCCATCCGAGCGCACGAAGGGCAAAAATTACCCCCGTCGTCCGCGGGGGTTAAAACGCACAAGTGTGAAGCAATTTCCATCCGCGCGCACGACGGGCAAAATTACCCCCGTCGTGCGCGTCGTCCGCGGGGGTTAAAACGCACAAGTGTCGAGCAATTTCCATCCGCGCGCACGACGGGCAAAATTACCCCCGTCGTGCGCGTCGTGTGCGGGCAAACGCACAAGTGTGGAGCAATTTACAGCCGTGCGCACGATGGGCCAAATTACCCCCGTCGTGCGCGAGGGAGAAAACGCAATCTGTAAAGCAATTTCCATCCGCGCGCACGACAGGCCAACTTACCCCGTCATGCGCGTGGGTTAAAACGCCTAGTGTGGAGCAATTTCCATCCGAGCGCACGACGGACAAAATTAACCCCGTCGTCCGCGGGGGTTAAAACGCACAAGTGTGCAGCAATTTCCATCCGTGCGCACGACGGGCAAAATAACCCCCGTCGTGCGCGTCGTCCGCGGGGCCTAAAACGCACAAGTGTCAGGCAATTTCCATCCGCGCGCACGACTGGCAAAATTACCCCCGTCGTGCGCGTCGTGTGCGGACAAAAGCAGTAGTGTGGAGAAATTTACAGCCGTGCGCACGACGGGCCAAATTACCCCCGTCGTGCGCGAGGGGGAAAACGCAATCTGTAAAGCAATTTCCATCCGCGCGCACGACGGGCAAACTTACCCCGTCGTGCGCGTGGGTTAAAACGCCTAGTGTGGAGCAATTTCCATCCGAGCGCACGATGGACAAAATTAACCCCGTCGTCCACGGGGGTTAAAACGCACAAGTGTGCAGCAATTTCCATCCGCGC
Organism: Scilla litardierei; assembly: GCA_030789695.1. Classification (NCBI taxonomy): domain Eukaryota; kingdom Viridiplantae; phylum Streptophyta; class Magnoliopsida; order Asparagales; family Asparagaceae; genus Scilla; species Scilla litardierei. The sequence continues at coordinate 234,713,338 of CM061142.1, forward strand.
GCACGACGGGCAAAATAACCCCCGTCGTGCGCGTCGTCCGCGGGGCTTAAAACGCACAAGTGTCGAGCAATTTCCATCCGCGCGCACGACGGGCAAAATTACCCCCGTCGTGCGCGTCATGTGCGGGCAAACGCACAAGTGTGGAGCAATTTACAGCCGTGCGCACGACGGGCCAAATTACACCCGTCGTACGCGAGGGGGAAAACGTAGTCTGTAAAGCAATTTCCATCCGCGCGCACGACGGGCAAACTTACCCCGTCGTGCGCGTGGGTTAAAACACCTAGTGTGGAGCAATTTCCATCCGAGCGCACGACGGACAAAATTAACCCCGTCGTCCGCGGGGGTTAAAACGCACAAGTGTGCAGCAATTTCCATCCGCGAGCACGACGGGAAAAATAACCCCCGTCGTGCGCATCGTCCGCGGGGCTTAAAACGCACAAGTGTCGAGCAATTTCCATCCGCGCGCACGACGGGCAAAATTACCCCCGTCGTGCGTGTCGTCCGCGGGGGTTAAAACGCACAAGTGTCGAGCAATTTCCATCCGCGCGCACGACGGGCAAACTTACCCCGTCGTGCGCGTGGGTTAAAACACCTAGTGTGGAGCAATTTCCATCCGCGCGCACGACGGACAAAATTAACCCCGTCGTCCGCGGGGGTTAAAACGCACAAGTATGCAGCAATTTCCATCCGTGCGCACGACGGGCAAAATAACCCCCGTCGTGCGCGTCGTCCGCGGGGCCTAAAACGCACAAGTGTCAGGAAATTTCCATCCGCGCGCACGACTGGCAAAATTACCCCCGTCGTGCGCGTCGTGTGCGGACAAAAGCACAAGTGTGGAGAAATTTACAGCCCTGCGCACGACGGGCCAAATTACCCCCGTCGTGCGCGAGGGGGAAAACGCAATCTGTAAAGCAATTTCCATCCGCGCGCACGACGGGCAAACATACCCCGTCGTGTGCGTGGGTTAAAACGCCTAGTGTGGAGCAATTTCCATCCGAGCGCACGACTGACAAAATTAACCCCGTCGTCCGCGGGGGTTAAAACGCACAAGTGTGCAGCAATTTCCATACGCGCGCATGACGGGCAAAGATAACCTCGTCGTGCACGTCGTCCGCGGGGGTTAAAACTCACAAGTGTGCAGCAATTTCCATCCGCGCGCACGACGGGCAAAATTACCCCCGTCGTGCGCGTCGTGTGTGGGAAAACGCACAAGTGTGGAGTAATTTACAGCCGTACACACGACGGGTCAAATTACCCCCCTCGTGCGCGAGGGGGAAAACGCAATCTGTAAAGCAATTTCCATCCGCGCGCATGACGGGCAAACTTACCCCGTCGTGCGCGTGGGTTAAAACGCCTAGTGTGCATTAATTTCCATCCGAGCGCACGACGGGCAAAAATTACCCCCGTCGTCCACGGGGGTTAAAACGCACAAGTGTGAAGCAATTTCCATCCGCGCGCACGACGGGCAAAATTACCCCCGTCGTGCGCGTCGTCCGCGGGGGTTAAAACGCACAAGTGTCGAGCAATTTCCATCCGCGCGCACGACGGGCAAAATTACCCCCGTCGTGCGCGTCGTGTGCGGGCAAACGCACAAGTGTGGAGCAATTTACAGCCGTGCGCACGATGAGCAAAATTACCCCCGTCGTGCGCGAGGGAGAAAACGCAATCTGTAAAGCAATTTCCATCCGCGCGCACGACAGGCAAACTTACCCCGTCGTGCGCGTGGGTTAAAACGCCTAGTGTGGAGCAATTTCCATCCGTGCGCACGACATACAAAATTAACCCCGTCGTCCGCGGGGGTTAAAACGCACAATTGTGCATCAATTTCCATCCGTGCGCACGACGGGCAAAATAACCCCCGTCGTGCGCGTCGTCCGCGGGGCCTAAAACGCACAAGTGTCAGGCAATTTCCATCCGCGCGCACGACTGGAAAAATTACCCCCGTCGTGCGTGTCGTGTGCGGACAAAAGCACAAGTGTGGAGAAATTTACAGCCGTGCGCACGACGGGTCAAATTACCCCCGTCGTGCGCGAGGGGGAAAACGCAATCTGTAAAGCAATTTCCATCCGCGCGCACGACGGGCAAACTTACCCCGTCGTGAGCGTGGGTTAAAACGCCTAGTGTGGAGCAATTTCCATCCGAGCGCACGACGGACAAAATTAACCCCGTCGTCCGCGGGGGTTAAAGCGCACAAGTGTGCAGCAATATCCATCCGCGCGCACGACGGGCAAAATAACCCCCGTCGTGCGCGTCGTCCGCGGGGCTTAAAACGCACAAGTGTCGAGCAATTTCCATCCGCGCGCACGACGGACAAAATTAACCCCGTCGTCCGCGGGGGTTAAAACGCACACGTGTGCAGCAATTTCCATCCGCGCGCACGACGGGCAAAATAACCCCCGTCGTGCGCGTCGTCCGCGGGGCTTAAAACGCACTAGTGTCGAGCAATTTCCATCCGCGCGCACGACGGGCAAAATTACCCCCGTCGTGCGCGTCATGTGCGGGCAAACGCACAAGTGTGGAGCAATTTACAGCCGTGCGCACGACGGGCCAAATTACCCATGTCGTGCGCGAGGGGGAAAACGTAGTCTGTAAAGCAATTTCCATCCGCGCGCACGACGGGCAAACTTACCCCGTCGTGCGCGTGGGTTAAAACGCCTAGTGTGGAGCAATTTCCATCCGAGCGCACGACGGACAAAATTAACCCCGTCGTCCGTGGGGGTTAAAACGCACAAGTGTGCAGCAATTTCCATCCGCGAGCACGACGGGCAAAATAACCCCCGTCGTGTGCGTCGTCCGCGGGGCTTAAAACGCACAAGTGTCGAGCAATTTCCATCCGCGCGCACGACGGGCAAAATTACTCCCGTCGTGCGCGTCGTGTGCGGGCAAACGCACAAGTTTGGAGCAATTTACAGCCGTGCGCACGACGGGCCAAATTACCCCCGTCGTGCGCGAGGGGGAAAACGCAATCTGTAAAGCAATTTCCATCCGCGCGTACGACGGGCAAACATACCCCGTCGTGTGCGTGGGTTAAAACGCCTAGTGTGGAGCAATTTCCATCCGAGCGCACGACGGACAAAATTAACCCCGTCGTCCGCGGGGGTTAAAACGCACAAGTGTGCAGCAATTTCCATCCGCGCGCAGGACGGGCAAAGATAACCTCGTCGTGCACGTCGTCCGCGGGGGTTAAAACTCACAAGTGTGCAGCAATTTCCATCCGCGCGCACGACGGGCAAAATTACCCCCGTCGTGCGCGTCGTGTGTGGGCAAACGCACAAGTGTGGAGTAATTTACAGCCGTACACACGACGGGCCAAATTACCCCCGTCGTGCGCGAGGGGGAAAACGCAATCTGTAAAGCAATTTCCATCCGCGCGCATGACGGGCAAACTTACCCCGTCGTGCGCGTGGGTTAAAACGCCTAGTGTGCATTAATTTCCATCCGAGCGCACGACGGGCAAAAATTACCCCCGTCGTCCGCGGGGTTTAAAACACACAAGTGTGAAGCAATTTCCATCTGCGCGCACGACAGGCAAAATTACCCCCGTCGTGCGCGTCGTCCGCGGGGGTTAAAACGCACAAGTGTCGAGCAATTTCCATCCGCGCGCACGACAGGCAAAATTACCCCCGTCGTGCGCGTCGTGTGCAGGCAAACGCACAAGTGTGGAGCAATTTACAGCCGTGCGCACGATGGGCCAAATTACCCCCGTCGTGCACGAGGGAGAAAACGCAATCTGTAACGCAATTTCCATCCGCGCACACGACAGGCAAACTTACCCCGTCGTGCGCGTGGGTTAAAACGCCTAGTGTGGAGCAATTTCCATCCGAGCGCACGCCGGACAAAATTAACCCCGTCGTCCGCGGGGGTTAAAACGCACAAGTGTGCAGCAATTTCCATCCGTGCGCACGACGGGCAAAATAACCCACGTCGTGCGCGTCGTCCGCGGGGCCTAAAATGCACAAGTGTCAGGCAATTTCCATCCGCACGCACGACTGGCAAAATTACCCCCGTCGTGCGCGTCGTGTGCGGACAAAAGCACAAGTGTAGAGAAATTTACAGCCGTGCGCACGACGGGCCAAATTACCCCCGTCGTGCGCGACGGGGAAAACGCAATCTGTAAAGCAATTTCCATCCGCGCGCACGACGGGCAAACATACCCCGTCGTGCGCGTGGGTTAAAACGCCTAGTGTGGAGCAATTTCCATCCGAGCGCACGACGGACAAAAGTAACCCCGTCGTCCGCGGGGGTTAAAACGCACAAGTGTGCAGCAATTTCCATCCGCGCGCATGACGGGCAAAGATAACCTCGTTGTGCACGTCGTCCGCGGGGTTAAAACTCACAAGTGTGCAGCAATTTCCATCCGCGCGCACGACGGGCAAAATTACCCCCGTCGTGCACGTCGTGTGTGGGCAAACGCACAAGTGTGGAGTAATTTACAGCCGTACACACGACGGGCCAAATTACCCCCGTCGTGCGCGAGGGGGAAAACGCAATCTGTAAAGCAATTTCCATCCGCGCGCATGACGGGCAAACTTACCCCGTCGTGCGCGTGGGTTAAAACGCCTAGTGTGCATTAATTTCCATCCGAGCGCACGAAGGGCAAAAATTACCCCCGTCGTCCGCGGGGGTTAAAACGCACAAGTGTGAAGCAATTTCCATCCGCGCGCACGACGGGCAAAATTACCCCCGTCGTGCGCGTCGTCCGCGGGGGTTAAAACGCACAAGTGTCGAGCAATTTCCATCCGCGCGCACGACGGGCAAAATTACCCCCGTCGTGCGCGTCGTGTGTGGGCAGACGCACAAGTGTGGAGCAATTTACAGCCGTGCGCACGATGGGCCAAATTACCCCCGTCGTGCGCGAGGGAGAAAACGCAATCTGTAAAGCAATTTCCATCCGCGCGCACGACAGGCCAACTTACCCCGTCGTGCGCGTGGGTTAAAACGCCTAGTGTGGAGCAATTTCCATCCGAGCGCACGACGGACAAAATTAACCCCGTCGTCCGCGGGGGTTAAAACGCACAAGTGTGCAGCAATTTCCATCCGTGCGCACGACGGGCAAAATAACCCCCGTCGTGCGCGTCGTCCGCGGGGCCTAAAACGCACAAGTGTCAGGCAATTTCCATCCGCGCGCACGACTGGCAAAATTACCCCCGTCGTGCGCGTCGTGTGCGGACAAAAGCACAAGTGTGAGAAATTTACAGCCGTGCGCACGACGGGCCAAATTACCCCCGTCGTGCGCGAGGGGGAAAACGCAATCTGTAAAGCAATTTCCATCCGCGCGCACGACGGGCAAACTTACCCCGTCGTGCGCGTGGGTTAAAACGCCTAGTGTGGAGCAATTTCCATCCGAGCGCACGACGGACAAAATTAACCCCGTCGTCCACGGGGGTTAAAACGCACAAGTGTGCAGCAATTTCCATCCGCGCGCACGACGGGCAAAATAACCCCCGTCGTGCGCGTCGTCCGCGGGGCTTAAAACGCACAAGTGTCGAGCAATTTCCATCCGCGCGCACGACGGGCAAAATTACCCCCGTCGTGCGCGTCATGTGCGGGCAAACGCACAAGTGTGGAGCAATTTACAGCCGTGCGCACGATGGGCCAAATTACCCCCGTCGTGCGCGAGGGGGAAAACGTAGTCTGTAAAGCAATTTCCATCCGCGCGCACGACGGGCAAACTTACCCCGTCGTGCGCGTGGGTTAAAACACCTAGTGTGGAGCAATTTCCATCCGAGCGCACGACGGACAAAATTAACCCCGTCGTCCGCGGGGGTTAAAACGCACAAGTGTGCGGCAATTTCCATCCGCGAGCACGACGGGAAAAATAACCCCCGTCGTGCGCATCGTCCGCGGGGCTTAAAACGCACAAGTGTCGAGCAATTTCCATCCGCGCGCACGACGGGCAAAATTACCCCCGTCGTGCGTGTCGTGTGCGGGCAAACGCACAAGTGTGGAGCAATTTACAGGCATGCGCACGACGGGCCAAATTACCCCCGTCGTGCGCGAGGGGGAAAACGCAATCTGTAAAGCAATTTCCATCCGCGCGCACGACGGGCAAACTTACCCCGTCGTGCGCGTGGGTTAAAATGCCTAGTGTGGAGCAATTTCCATCCGAGCGCACGACGGACAAAATTAACCCCGTCGTCCGTGGGGGTTAAAACGTACAAGTGTGCAGCAATTTCCATCCGCGAGCACGACGGGCAAAATAACCCCCGTCGTGCGCGTCGTCCGCGGGGCTTAAAACGCACAAGTGTCGAGCAATTTCCATCCGCGCGCACGACGGGCAAAATTACCCCCGTCGTGCGCGTCGTGTTCGGGCAAACGCACAAGTGTGGAGCAATTTACAGCCGTGCGCACGACGGGCCAAATTACCCCCGTCGTGCGCGAGGGGGAAAACGCAATCTGTAAAGCAATTTCCATCCGCGCGCACGACGGGCAAACATACCCCGTCGTGTGCGTGGGTTAAAACGCCTAGTGTGGAGCAATTTCCATCCGAGCGCACGACGGACAAAATTAACCCCGTCGACCGCGGGGGTTAAAACGCACAAGTGTGCAGCAATTTCCATCCGCGCGCATGACGGGAAAAGATAACCTCGTCGTGCACGTCGTCCGCGGGGGTTAAAACTCACAAGTGTGCAGCAATTTCCATCCGCGCGCACGACGGGCAAAATTACCCCCGTCGTGCGCGTCGTGTGTGGGCAAACACACAAGTGTGGAGTAATTTACAGCCGTACACACGACGGGCCAAATTACCCCCGTCGTGCGCGAGGGGGGAAAACACAATCTGTAAAGCAATTTCCATCCGCGCGCATGACGGGCAAACTTACCCCGTCGTGCCCGTGGGTTAAAACGCCTAGTGTGCATTAATTTCCATCCGAGCGCACGACGGGCAAAAATTACCCCCGTCGTCCGCGGGGGTTAAAACGCACAAGTGTGAAGCAATTTCCATCCGCGCGCACGACGGGCAAAATTACCCCCGTCGTGCGCGTCGTCCGCGGGGGTTAAAACGCACAAGTGTCGAGCAATTTCCATCCGCGAGCACGACGGGCAAAATTACCCCCGTCGTGCGCGTCGTGTGCGGGCAAACGCACAAGTGTGGAGCAATTTACAGCCGTGTGCACGATGGGCCAAATTCCCCCGTCGTGCACGAGGGAGAAAACGCAATCTGTAAAGCAATTTCCATCCGCGCGCACGACAGGCAAACTTACCCCGTCGTGCGCGTGGGTTAAAACGCCTAGTGTGGAGCAATTTCCATCCGAGCACACGACGGACAAAATTAACCCCGTCGTCCGCGGGGGTTAAAACGCACAAGTATGCAGCAATTTCCATCCGTGCGCACGACGGGCAAAATAACCCCCGTCGTGCGCGTCGTCCGCGGGGCCTAAAACGCACAAGTGTCAGGAAATTTCCATCCGCGCGCACGACTGGCAAAATTACCCCCGTCGTGCGCGTCGTGTGCGGACAAAAGCACAAGTGTGGAGAAATTTACAGCCCTGCGCACGACGGGCCAAATTACCCCCGTCGTGCGCGAGGGGGAAAACGCAATCTGTAAAGCAATTTCCATCCGCGCGCACGACGGGCAAACATACCCCGTCGTGTGCGTGGGTTAAAACGCCTAGTGTGGAGCAATTTCCATCCGAGCGCACGACGGACAAAATTAACCCCGTCGTCCGCGTGGGTTAAAACGCACAAGTGTGCAGCAATTTCCATCCGCGCGCACGACGGGCAAAATTACCCCCGTCGTGCGCGTCGTGTGTGGGAAAACGCACAAGTGTGGAGTAATTTACAGCCGTACACACGACGGGCCAAATTACCCCCGTCGTGCGCGAGGGGGAAAACGCAATCTGTAAAGTAATTTCCATCCGCGCGCATGACGGGCAAACTTACCCCGTCGTGCGCGTGGGTTAAAACGCCTAGTGTGCATTAATTTCCATCCGAGCGCACGACGGGCAAAAATTACCCCCGTCGTCCACGGGGGTTAAAACGCACAAGTGTGAAGCAATTTCCATCCGCGCGCACGACGGGCAAAATTACCCCCGTCGTGCGCGTCGTCCGCGGGGGTTAAAACGCACAAGTGTCGAGCAATTTCCATCCGCGCGCACGACGGGCAAAATTACCCCCGTCGTGCGCGTCGTGTGCGGGCAAACGCACAAGTGTGGAGCAATTTACAGCCGTGCGCACGATGGGCCAAATTACCCCCGTCGTGCGCGAGGGAGAAAACGCAATCTGTAAAGCAATTTCCATCCGCGCGCACGACAGGTAAACTTACCCCGTCGTGCGCGTGGGTTAAAACGCCTAGTGTGGAGCAATTTCCATCCGTGCGCACGACATACAAAATTAACCCCGTCGTCCGCGGGGGTTAAAACGCACAATTGTGCAGCAATTTCCATCCGTGCGCACGACGGGCAAAATAACCCCCGTCGTGCGCGTCGTCCGCGGGGCCTAAAACGCACAAGTGTCAGGCAATTTCCATCCGCGCGCACGACTGGAAAAATTACCCCCGTCGTGCGCGTCGTGTGCGGACAAAAGCACAAGTGTGGAGAAATTTACAGCCGTGCGCACGACGGGCCAAATTACCCCCGTCGTGCGCGAGGGGGAAAACGCAATCTGTAAAGCAATTTCCATCCGCGCGCACGACGGGCAAACTTACCCCGTCGTGAGCGTGGGTTAAAACGCCTAGTGTGGAGCAATTTCCATCCGAGCGCACGACGGACAAAATTAACCCCGTCGTCCGCGGGGGTTAAAACGCACAAGTGTGCAGCAATTTCCATCCGCGCGCACGACGGGTAAAATTACCCCCGTCGTGCGCATCGTGTGCGGGCAAACGCACAAGTGTGGAGCAATTTACAGCTGTGCGCACGACGGGCCAAATTACACCCGACGTGCGCGAGGGGGAAAACGCAATCTGTAAAGCAATTTCCATCCGCGCGCACGACGGGCAAACTTACCCCGTCGTGCGCGTGGGTTAAAACGCCTAGTGTGGAGCAATTTCCATCCGAGCGCACGACGGACAAAATTAACCCCGTCGTCCGTGGGGGTTAAAACGCACAAGTGTGCAGCAATTTCCATCCGCGCGCACGACGGGCAAAATAACCCCCATCGTGCGCGTCGTCCGCAGGGCTTAAAACGCACAAGTGTCAGGCAATTTCCATCCGCGCGCACGACGTGCAAAATTACCCCCGTCGTGCGCGTCGTGTGCGGGCAAACACACAAGTGTGGAGCAATTTACAGCCGTGCGCATGACGGGGCAAATTACCCCCGTCGTGCGCGAGGGGGAAAACGCAATCTGTAAAGCAATTTCCATCCACGCGCACGACGGGCAAACTTATCCCGTCGTGCGCGTGGGTTAAAACGCCTAGTGTGGAGCAATTTCCATCCGAGCGCACGACGGACAAAATTAACCCCGTCGTCCGCGGGGGTTAAAACGCACAAGTATGCAGCAATTTCCATCCGCGCGCACGACGGGCAAAATAACCCCCGTCGTGCGCGTCGTCCGCGGGGCTTAAAACGCACAAGTGTCAGGCAATTTCCATCCGCGCGCACGACGGGCAAAATTACCCCCGTCGTGCGCGTCGTGTGCGGGCAAACGTACAAGTGTGTAGCAATTTACAGCCGTGCGCATGACGGGCCAAATTACCCCCGTCGTGCGTGAGGGGGAAAACACAATCTGTAAAGTAATTTCCATCCGCGCGCACGACGGGAAAACTTACCCCCATCGTGCACGTGGGTTAAAACGCCTAGTGTGGAGCAATTTCCATCCGAGCGCACGACGGACAAAATTAACCCCGTCGTCCGTGGGGGTTAAAACGCACAAGTGTGCAGCAATTTCCATCCGCGCGCACGACGGGCAAAATAACCCCCGTCGTGCGCGTCGTCCGCGGGGCTTAAAACGCACAAGTGTCGAGCAATTTCCATCCGCGCGCACGACGGGCAAAATTACCCCCGTCGTGCGCATCGTGTGCGGGCAAACGCACAAGTGTGGAGCAATTTACAGCTGTGCGCACGACGGGCCAAATTACACCCGACGTGCGCGAGGGGGAAAACTCAATCTGTAAAGCAATTTCCATCCGCGCGCACGACGGGCAAACTTACCCCGTCGTGCGCGTGGGTTAAAACGCCTAGTGTGGAGCAATTTCCATCCGAGCGCACGACGGACAAAATTAACCCCGTCGTCCGTGGGGTTAAAACGCACAAGTGTGCAGCAATTTCCATCCGTGCGCACGACGGGCAAAATAACCCCCATCGTGCGCGTCGTCCGCAGGGCTTAAAACGCACAAGTGTCAGGCAATTTCCATCCGCGCGCACGACGTGCAAAATTACCCCCGTCTTGCGCGTCGTGTGCGGGCAAACACACAAGTGTGGAGCAATTTACAGCCGTGCGCATGATGGGGCAAATTACCCCCGTCGTGCGCGAGGGGGAAAACGCAATCTGTAAAGCAATTTCCATCCACGCGCACGACGGGCAAACTTACCCCGTCGTGCGCGTGGGTTAAAACGCCTAGTGTGGAGCAATTTCCATCCGAGCGCACGACGGAAAAAATTAACCCCGTCGTCTGCGGGGGTTAAAACGCACAAGTATGCAGCAATTTCCATCCGCGCGCACGACGGGCAAAATAACCCTCGTCGTGCGCGTCGTCTGCGGGGCTTAAAACGCACAAGTGTCAGGCAATTTCCATCCGCGCGCACGACGGGCAAAATTACCCCCGTCGTGCGCGTCGTGTGCGGGCAAACGTACAAGTGTGTAGCAATTTACAGCCATGCGCACGACGGGCCAAATTACCCCCGTCGTGCGTGAGGGAGAAAACACAATCTGTAAAGCAATTTCCATCCGCGCGCACGATGGGCAAACTTACCCCCATCGTGCACATGGGTTAAAACGCCTAGTGTGGAGCAATTTCCATCCGAGCGCACGACGGACAAAATTAACCCCGTCGTCCGCGGGGGGTAAAACGCACAAGTGTGCAGCAATTTCCATCTGTGCGCACGACGGGCAAAAAAAACCTCATCGTGCGCATCGTCCGCGGGGGTTAAAACGCACAAGTGTCGAGCAATTTCCATCCGCGCGCACGACGGGCAAAATTACCCACGTCGTGCGCGTCGTGTGCGGGCAAACGCATAAGTGTGGAGCAATTTACAGCCGTGCGCACGACGGGCCAAATTACCCCCGTCGTGCGTGAGGGGGAAAACGCAATCTGTAAAGCAATTTCCATCCGCGCGCACGACGGGCAAACTTACCCCGTCGTACGCGTGGGTTAAAACGCCTAGTGTGGAGCAATTTCCATCCGAGCGCACGACGGACAAAATTAACCCCGTCGTCCGTGGGGGTTAAAACGCACAAGTGTGCAGCAATTTCCATCCGCGCGCATGACGGGCAAAATAACCCCCGTCGTACGCGTCGTTCGCGGGGCTTAAAACGCACAAGTGTCAGGCAATTTCCATCTGCGCGCACGACGTGCAAAATTACCCCCGTCGTGCGCGTCGTGTGCGGGCAAACGCACAAGTGTGGAGAAATTTACAGCCGTGCGCACGACGGGCCAAATTACACCCGTCGTGCACGAGGGGGAAAACGCAATCTGTAAAGCAATTTCCATCCGCGCGCACGACGGGCAAACTTACCCCCGTCGTGCGCGTGGGTTAAAACGCCTAGTGTGGAGCAATTTCCATCCGAGCGCCCGACAGACAAAATTAACCCCGTCGTCTGCGGGGGTTAAAACGCACAAGAATGCAGCAATTTCCATCTGCGCGCACGACGGGCAAAATAACCCCCGTCGTGCGCGGCGTCCGCGGGGCTTAAAACGCACAAGTTTCAAGCAATTTCCATCCGCGCGCACGACGGGCAAAATTACCCCCGTCGTGCGCGTCGTGTGCGGGCAAACACACAATTGTGGAGCAATTTACAGCCGTGCGCACGACGGGCCAAATTACCCCCGTCGTGCGCGAGGGGGAAAACGCAATCTGTAAAGCAATTTCCATCCGCGCGCACGACGGGCAAACTTACCCCGTCGTGCGCGTGGGTTAAAACGCCTAGTGTGCACCAATTTCCATCCGAGCGCACGACGGGCAAAAATTACCCCCGTCGTCCGCGGGGGTTAAAACGCACAAGTGTGAAGCAATTTCCATCTGCGCGCACGACGGGCAAAATTACCCCCGTCGTGCACGTGGGTTAAAACGCCTAGCGTGGAGCAATTTCCATCTGAGCGCACGACGGACAAAATTAACCCCGTCGTCCGCGGGAGTTAAAACGCACAAGTGTGCAGCAATTTCCATCCGCGCGCACGACGGGCAAAAATAACCTCGTCGTGCGCGTCGTCCACGGGGCTTAAAACGCACAAGTGTCGAGCAATTTCCATCCGCGTGCACGACGTGCAAAATTACCCCCGTCGTGCGCGTCGTGTGCGGGCAAACCACTAGTGTGTAGCACTTTATAGCCGTGCGCACGACGGGCCAAATTACCCCGTCGTGCGCGAGGGGAAAAACACAATCTGTAAAGCAATTTCCATCCGCGCGCACGACGGGCAAACTTACCCCGTCGTGCACGTGGGTTAAAACGCCTAGTGTGGAGCAATTTCCATCCGAGCGCACGTCGGATAAAATTAACCCCGTCGTCCGCGGGGGTTAAAACGCACAAGTGTGCAGCAATTTCCATCTGCGCGCACGACGGGCTAAATTCCCGCGTCGTGCACGGGGCTTAAACGGACAAGTGTGGAGCAATTTCCATCCGGGCGCACGACGGGCAAAATTAACCCCGTCGTTCGCGGGGGTTAAAACGGCTAGTGTGAAGCAATTCACATTCGCGCGCACGATGGGCAAAAATAACCCCGTCGTGCGCGTCGTCCGCGGGGTATATAACGCACAAGTGTCGAGCAATTTCCATCCGCGCGCAAGACGGGCAAAATTACCCCCGTCGTGCGCGTTGTCCGTGGGGCTTAAAACGCACAAGTGTAGAGCATTTTCCAGCCGTGCGCACGATGGGCAAAAATACGCCCCGTCGTGCACGGGGGTTAAAACGCCTAGTGTGAAGCAATTTCCATCTGCGCGAACGACAGGCAAACTTACCCCGTCGGGCGCATCGGTTAAAACGCCTATTGTGCAGCAATTTCCATCCAAGCGCACGACGGGCAAAATTAACCCCGTCGTGCGCGGGAGTTAAAACGCCTAGTATGAAGCAATTACCCCCGTCGTGGGCGTCATGCGCGGGAAACGCACAAGTGTGGAGCATTTACCAAACGTGCACACGATAGGCAAAAATTACCCCCGTAGTGCGGGAGGGGTAAAACGCAACGGGTAAACCAATTTCCATCCGCGCGCACGACGGGCAAAGTTCCCCCGTCATGCGCGGGGCTTAAAACGGACAAGTGTGGAGCAATTTCCATCTGGGCGCACGACGGGCAAAATTAACCACGTCGTCTGCGGGGGTTAAAACGCACAAGTGTGAAGCAATTTCCATCCGCGCGGACGACGACAAAATTAAACCCGTCGTGCGCGTTTTCCGCGTGGCTTAAAACGCACAAGTGTAGAGCATTTTCCAGCCGCGCACACAAAGGGCAAAAATACGCCCTGTCGTGCACGCTGGTTAAAACGCCTAGTGTGAAGCAATTTCCATCTGCGCGTACGACAGGCAAAATTTTCCCCCGTCATGCGCGTCGTGCGCGGGGCTAAAACGTACACGTGTGGAGCATTTTCCATTCGCGCGCACGACGGGCAAAATTACCCCCGTCGTGCGCGTCGTCCGCGGGGCTTAAAAAGCACAAGTGACAAGTGTGGTGAAATTTCCATACGAAGGTAGCAATATGGGTAAACATATCTTTTAATTTCTTACAACAAGTGATTATTTTGCACAAAACCTAACCTCAATTTTATACCGAATTTTTTTCAATATCAACATTCTTGTTGTCCCTTTTTACTCGGTGACGTGCATTATAAATTGATTTGCATGGAAGGTTGGACTTTCAAAATCTCAGCCGGCCTCAGCGTGCTATTTGCCAAATCTCTCAATGATCCATCTCCATTCCCTGCTACTGCCCTTCATCGGAATGGCCCTCGACATAATTAGCAGCTTGATGGTTGTGCCTGCCCTCAACGACTGTTAACCTTCACTCCTCACCGCCAACACCGACGCCCACCATTACCACGCAATGAGAACAGACATTGACACTTCTTGGTTTTAACTGGCCTGTCGGTCGTTTTTTCCTTTCCCTGCAACTGCCCTTCATCGGAATGGCCCTCGACATAATTAGCAGCTTGATGGTTGTGCCTGCCCTCAACGACTGTTAACCTTCACTCCTCACCGCCAACGCCGACGCCCACCATTACCACGCAATGAGAACAGACATTGACACTTCTTGGTTTTAACTGGCCTGTCGGTCGTTTTTTCCTTTCGGTGTCACCTGTAAACCCCGCTTCTTTCACATGCAAAGTTGTTTACTTTGCATGTGAAAGAAGCGGGGTTTACAGGTGACACCGAAAGGAAAAAACGACCGACAGGCCAGTTAAAACCAAGAAGTGTCAATGTCTGTTCTCATTGCGTGGTAATGGTGGGCGTCGGCGTTGGCGGTGAGGAGTGAAGGTTAACAGTCGTTGAGGGCAGGCACAACCATCAAGCTGCTAAATATGTCGAGGGCCATTCCGATGAAGGGCAGCAGGAATCCTATCGGAAGTTTTACATGCAAAGCGACAACATTCTTGTTGTCCCTTTTTACACGGTGACGTGCATTATAAATTTATTTGCATGGAAGGTAGGATTTTCCTACAGGACTGTCAAAATTTCAGCCGACCTCAGCGTGCTATTTGCCAAATCTCTCAATGATTCCATCTCCATTCCCTGCAACTGCCCTTCATCGGAATGGCCCTCGACATAATTAGCAGCTTGATGGTTGTGCCTGCCCAGCTGCCCTCAATGACTGTTAACCTCCACTGAACGCTGGATTTTTTTACGACATAAATAGTACCTTGGATTTTTGTACCTTCTCGAGCAATCTCAACCGTATCTGCATGCATGTAAAATCACCAAATTTCTACATCATTTTCCACCCAATTGAATAAGAATTACACCTATAGTGTATTTAAAAGTATATACTTACCAAATGGAATACCTCGAAAATCCCTACTTTCACACCCAAGAAATGAAGAAAATGATCATGTATCCTAGAAGGTCCGCTGACCGCTGAGATCTTCTGGGAAGATTTGAAGGTGCATTTTGGTTGCAAATGCTACTACGCTGACCGCTGATATCTTCTGGGAAGATTTGAAGGTGCATTTTGGTTACGAAGTTAGACTGATTTCATTGGAGTCATCTTCTACCGCCATCCCATTCTCTTTACAGGCATCTACATCATGAAGGAAATGGTCCACATTGAAATAGCAGGAGTAACTTTCAATTTTATCTTCCATTTACCATGGTATATTTCTACATCAAGCAGAACGAAGCAATGGTTAGAATTTGTCCGGTTAAACTGAGAAACAAATATATTGTAAGAAAAATACGTAGAATACCGTGGCTATACGAGGAAGATCCGAGAAGCAGAATACTTGGAAGATGTAATTGAAACCGCTGTGGCGCGACCTCGGTGGTAATCGCTGTTGCCGGTTGCTCCCGAAGGTTAACACAGCAGCCCCTGGCCGCGTCCACACTTGGCTATGTAGAAAACTGTGGCTATACGAGGAAGATCCGAGAAGCAGAATACTTGGCAGATGTAATTGAAACCGCTGTGGCGCGACCTCGGTGGTAATCGCTGTTGCCGGTTGCTCCCGAAGGTTAATACAGCAGCCCCTGGCCGCGTCCACACTTGGCCAGAGACTTTGGATTTTGCACAGTATAGCTACCCAGGAGAACGGGATGAAGCACAGAAGAATTTTTTGAGGAAGCAATTTTTCTGTGTATTTTCTTGAGGAAAGCAGTGGGATATAAATAGAGTTCAAAAAATAGCTGTTATGAATTCAAACGGTCAAATATTAAACGAGTATTAAAATAGGCTTTGAATGCTGCGTATTAAAGCGAGGCTTTAACTGCGTATTTATTGAGAGGTTTTGAATGCTGCAATCAAATTAACAGTTACCAACATTTTAGAATGAGACGCCATTTATTATAGACGATTTGGACTGCCCATGGATGAGGATGATACTACAGTTGATTTACTGTGAGTCATGGAAAGAACCCGTGAGTCTACAGTTGTTGAGCTCGTGAATATACAGTATATACAGATGTTGCGGTGTGAGTAATTTTTGAGGGTAATCTCAAACACAAAGCGAAATTTTTGAGGGCGTTCACGGTCAATTTATAGTGAAATTGACCATTCAAATTGATGAGTATAAGTCCGTTATCCTACAGCGAGCCCTTCATTGCAAACACATACATAGACAATCATATGTATCAGTTTGTAAGAGCATAGGCTAATGAATCAGTTTGGGTCTGTATCAGTATGTACATCAATATAGTTGAATTCGATTGAATATGCCTTCAGCTTGAATAAGTATCAGATTTAATTTTAAAGTTTGCATGTAGTTTCTGAGTCAGAGTGAATAAGTATCCGGTTTAATCTACAATGTTTCCAGATTGAACAAGTATAATAAGACTTAAATCTAAAAGCTTGCATGTAGGCTTGATTGTGATTCAGAATAAGTATGATTAAATTTATTCCCGTGGTCGTGTTGAGAAAATTTGTCATCGATGAAACATCAGCTTAACGCGCACAACGAGTAAATTCTGCTGGTTGTGCGCGTTAAACAATTGTTCATAAAATACCTTAGATGCTCAAAGCGAACAACTGGCTCTGGCTGTGCTTGTTGTGCACTTTGTGCAATTAAAGTAACCATTATAAATATCATCAACGCGCACAACGGCCATAAATTAGTTGGTACTGGGCGTTGAGCAATTATGTAAGCGACTATTAATTTTTCCATCTCACGTCCCACCGACCGGTCAAACATTCTTGAGAAATGCACATGTCTGGTATCAATCAGCTGTAGATTTACGAACAGTCTTTTGTATATTCACGAGAACCCCTCAGTTTGTAAGAGCATAGGCTAATGAATCAGTTTGGATCTGTATCAATAATTCAGTATGTATATCAATATATTTGAATGGCTGGGTAATTTTCAAAATGTCATCAATTTGAATATGTATGAGATTTAATCTAAAATTTTGCATGCAGTTTCTGAATTCGATTGAATATGCCTTCAGATTGAAAAGGTATCAGATTTATTTTTAAAGTTTGTATGTAGTTTCTGATTCAGAGTGAATAAGTATCCGGTTTAATCTACAATGTTTTCAGATTGAACAAGTATAATAAGACTTAAATCTAAAAGTTTGGATGTATGCGTGGTTGGGATTTAGATTAAGTATGATGAAATTTGGAATTTGATTGATTCACTGCGGTGGCGCACAGTGGGAGTAAACTTATAGCATCTCACAAATATGATCAAAGAGCAAAACGGTCAAATTTATTCCCGTGGGGGCGTTGAGCAAATTTGTCATCGACGCAACTATAGAGCTTAACGCGCACAACGGGCATAATTCTGCATGTTGTGCGCTTTGCGCAATTATGTTAGCCATAACAAATTTGCTGAACACGCACACCGGCTCAAAGTGAACACCTGGCGATACTTGTTTCTGCATACATTGTTAATCTAATACATTGTTTCTGCATGAAAGAAAACTATAAATAATATTATTCTTCAATGTTAATTTTTTTAATTTTTAAGTATTTAGTATTTCTTGTAATGTTGTAAATATTTTAAAATTTGCTCGAAAAATATCCAATATTGGTCTCAGGTAGTATGTATAATTGAGATATTTCCATCGGTACTAAACTTATTAAATTTGGTCATGTGCCTTGTAAAATACATTTGTAATAAATAGCCGTTACCAAGCTATGACGGTAATAAACGCAACGAAGGGCTGATATCAATTATCCGTTGTGCACGTCGTGTGCGGTGGTTAAAAGTCATAGTGTGAATCAATATCCATCCGCTGTACACACACGGTCTCACATCTGAGGACTCCACAATCCACATTACACACAAGGGCTTATAGTGGAACCAATTAAACCGCACTCACAACAGAAACAATTTGATTGTTTTTGTTGCGCTGGAAAATAAATAATTTTTCGAGTGTTCGACGGAGAGTAATTCAAGGCGCAAAACGGTTCGGTATCCTTGTCGTGTGGGGAGAGTAATTTGCCTCTTTTTCAGCTGAGCCTAAAATACTTAGGATTACGCGTTTTTCTCGGTGGGATTACGCGTTGAGTAAATAAGATGTTCATTCCCGAGATCCTTAGCATTACTGTAGGATAACGGACTTAATACTCATCAATTTGATCGGTCGTTTTTCACTATAAATGGACCGTGAATGCCGTGAATGCCCTGGAGAAGCGTATGAAATCGGAGGGCTACAGGCTGATGCAGTCGCCTCCCGAATATGCTTCTCTCCCTGGTCTGCGAAGAGAAGAATGGCCCCCCGGGCCTTTGCACCCTGGTTGGCTGCTCTGGGTCAATTAGGTTGGCGGTGCATGGCTACCGTCTCTCTGAGGCACAAGCACTCCCTTCTGTTCTTTTCGATCTCTTGGCTCGCAGCCAAATTGGGCAAATCTGACTGTGGATGAAGCAGATCATAATTGTCCCTTTCGTCCTGGGGAATTCCAATTTTGGCTGCGAGACAAGAGATCGAAAAGAACAGGAGGGAGTGCTTGTGCCTCAGAGGGCCGGTAGCCATGCACCGCCAACCTATGTGACCCAGTGCAGACATCCAGGGCGCAAAGTCAAGGGGGGCCATTCATCTCTTCGCCTAGTGGGATAGGAGCATATTCGGGAGGCGACAACATCAGCTTGTAGTCCTCCGATTTCATACGCTTCTCCAGGGCATTCACGGTCCATTTAGTGTGAAATTGACCATTCAAATTGATGAGTATACTCCGTTATCCTACAGCGAGCCCTAATGCCTGACGCTTACGATAGAAATGGACGATGGAATTCAACCAATTATCTTTTCACGTAAAGCTAAATGGTTGATGTTGGAAACTTACGCAATGGTGGTAATAAACATGCATGCCCGATGAATGCCTTCCATATGTGAGCATTTCGCCTTCCACTCCTCGACTATACACTCCATATCCATCTCCTCTTTATAAACTCCATCCAAACCATTAAATCCTTCATCATTTCACTATACCTCGTCTATGACACACAAACACTCCCTCATGTCCTTTCCGATCGCGAAGATAAAAAGCTCATTCTATTTGTTATGCAACCATTTGGTGTTGTTCGACGCCTCATGTGAATCGGAGTTCCTCGGTGTCTTTGAAACGGCTACATACCCGACTGCAGGTTACACCGACGCATGCTATGACTACACTCATATCCAGCCGATGATGGCAGAAAATCGGCAACGACGGTAATAAACGGAACGAAGATGGTCACCCGATGAACTCGCGGAAGTTGATGGGGAAGCACGCAGATCACACCGACAATCACATGTTTCAGTTTGTAAGAGCATAGGCTAATGAATCAGTTTGGATCTGTATCAGTATGACATCAATATATTTGAATGGCTGGGTCATTTTCAAAATAACATCAACTAGAATATGTATAAGACTTAATCTACACTTTAGCTAAACGCGCACAACGGGCATAATTCTGCTGGTTGTGCGCGTTTAAGTATGATGAAATTTGGAATGTGATTGATTCACTGTGCTGGTGCGAGGTGGAATTAAAATTATAGCATCTCACAAATATGCTCAAAGCGCAAAACGGTCAAATTTATTCCCGTGGGGGCGTTGAGCAAATTTCTCATGACTTTAGCTAAATGCGCACAACGGGCATAATTCTGCTGGTTGTGCGTGTTTAACAGTTTAAATATGATGAAATTTGGAATTTGATTGATAACTGCGGTGGCGCGCAGTGGGAGTAAAATTATAGCATCTCACAAATATGCTCAAAGCGCAAAACGGGCAAATTTATTCCCGTGGGGGCGTTAAGCAAATTTGTCATCGACGCAACTTTTGCTTAACGCGCACAACCGGCATAATTCTGCATGTTGTGCGCTTTACGCAATTATGTTAGCCATAACAAATTTGCTGAACGCGCACTCCGGGTCAAAGTGAACATCTGGCGATACTTGTTGTGCGCTTTGAGCAAATTTTTAAACCATTAAAAATTTGCTCACCGCGCACAACGGCCAAAATATAAATTTTGCCAGCTCACTTGCCACTGGTCATACATTCTTGGGAAAATCATGTGTCTGGTATCAATCAGCTGTAGATTCAGGAGCAGTATTTTCTTATTCACGAGCACCCTTCTGTAGCTTGACGGGGTCTTCGATGTAGCCACACATTTAATATGGTACGGCAGCAGTCACATCCTCATTGACCATCTGCGTTGTGCGCATTGAGCAATTCCCATTTTCCATGCGTTTTGCACGAGGATCAATTATAATAGTTTCTCTCTTCTGTATTATTTAGCCCGGGGTGCGTGTCGAATAAAATGTATTAAAAAATCTTAGTGGAGAGTAGTATTGTTGGGAGTAATTTTCCTATTAGCATCAATGTTGATCAAGGCGAAAAATCGATGAGTTTCCTTGTTATGCGCGGAGAGTAATTAACCAATTTTGATCCAGATGCTAAAATAATTGGGATAACGTGATTTTCGCGTTGGTATTCCGCGGTTTGCGCGTTGAGTAAATAATTGTTGATTCCTGAGATCCATTGCATTACTGTAGGATCAAAGACTTATTATAGGCTTCATTTTGATTGCTCCAATTCCCCTATAAAAATGGCGGACAAGGAGCACTCATCTTCTCACAACTTCATCTACTTTCTTCCATCATCTTCTTCTTTATTTGCCCCCACAACCTTCCTATTGAAACAGTAAGTCCTTCAGCTGTTCGTGCATGCTTGATATAGATATCAGATAGGGACGATATTATTCATTCAGCTGTTCGTCCATTTATAATCAGGCATTCCTGAAAAAGGGTTTCCATATGACCGTCCCCGACACTGGGCACCCAGGTCAACCGCCCAAGAAGTACTGGTCAGGGGGACATAACCAGCACATTGTGTCAAGTATGATACATACTTGACAGCCGGTTACAACGACGCGTGCAATGACGACACTCCTATCATGTTTCACTGTTGCCGACAGTCGGCAACTGCGATAATAAACGTAACGACGATGGTCGACCGAGGTAACTAGATGGTTATAGATTGTTATGGACGCCTCCCCCAAGCTTTTAACAGTTCATTTTTTTGCTTTTAGCGATCGAGGATCATCTCCTCCTTCCTAAGATCATCGAACTTTGTCCGCTCCTTCGGAATACCCTTCAAGATTGAAGCACGAACAACGTCCTCGGGCCCAGGAAGTATCGAAATTACTGTAACCATTGATCCAGACGTTCTAGAATGCTTCGTTGGATGCGAGCCGTTGCGCCCGCCTATGTTCCAGGTTCAAAAATCCATGTTTTTTTAACTTATTGAAGTTTCAATAAGTTAAAAAAACATGGATTTTTGAACCTGGAACATATGGGGGCGCAAGGGCTCGCATCCAACGAGGCATTCTAGAACGTCTGGATCAATGGTTACTGTAATTTCACCATATTCCCACTCGATTGTTCTTCATTTTCTTATTCAATTTGGATGCGAACCAAGAGATCGAAAACAAAAGGAGTGAGTGCTGTTGCCTCAGAGGGACGGTAGCCATGCACCGCCAACCTATGTGACCAAGGGCCGCCATCCAGGCTTAATCATATGTATCAGTTTGTAAGAGCATAGGCTAATGAATCAGTTTGGATCTGTATCAGTCTATATGTACATCAATATATTTGAATGGCTGGGTAATTTTCAAAATGTCATCAATTTGAATATGTATGAGATTTAATCTAAAATTTTGCAAGCAGTTTCTGAATTCGATTGAATATGCCTTCAGATTGAAAAGGTATCAGATTTATTTTTAAAGTTTGTATGTAGTTTCTGAGACAGAGTGAATAAGTATCCGGTTTAATCTACAATGTTTTCAGATTGAACAAGTATAATAAGACTTAAATCTAAAAGTTTGGATGTAGGCTTGGTTGGAATTCAGACTAAGTATGATGAAATTTGGAATTTGATTGATTCACTACGGTGGCGCGCTGTCACGACCCGCTTCCCTAAAATGGAGGCGAGACGTGAAAAGGTCCGCACGAGAGTGGAGCTGTGAAGCCCCAAACCCGATAAGCGTCCACAATACATAAACATGTCCCTGTAACCACAACAGAATAACAATAATAACACAAGGAGAGACTGAAATAAAATTCCACATCTCACAAATATTGTCCAACATGAAAATAAGTTCAACATCTAGAAAAGCCACCAGGCTAAAAGAAAAGAGTCTAAGGCCCAGAACAAGGCCAACAAAAGCAACAACGACAAAGCAAAGTATAGGTGCCACGCACCGATAACAAAACAACTGTCTAACAAAAGTGAAACACACGAAGACACTAGGACTGGTCCCCAGTGTCCACGTACTCCCCGCCAAACACAGGCTCGGGCTCGGCGTCAGCAAACACCTCGTCCTCAACGAGGTACTCGGGCTCAGGATCTAACATGTGTCACCCAAAAGAGTAAAGGGGCACATGTCAGCAAGTCTAAAAGACTTGGGCAAGGAAACTGAAAGTAAGGCAACTAGCAACCTAACAGTTTAGTATGCATGACATGGCAGTTATAACATGAGTGCACAATTTAAAACATGGCAAGACAATTTGTACAAGAGAACAATCATCGGGACAAGACAAGACAAGAGTAGCCACGCTACTATCAATCTCAATCAATTCACATTTTGTAGGTGTTTAGGCCCTTCGCTGAATGGCATAGCATTTCAGACCGATCGGCACTAAACACATATCACGTTTCACGGTTGTTTTGTAGATGTTTGCGCCCTTCGCTGAATGGCTAGCATGTCAGTCCGATCGGCACCAAACACTACCCCACCCCAAAGAGTTTACGCCTTACAACTACAGTTGTTGATCAAACAGACTCCCAGTTGAATGGCCGCTTAACCCTCACCCCCTATACCCACACGTAATGGAGCCTGGGTCCCCGCACAATGAACTCAGCTAGTGAGCCTGGGGTTGCCCGCACAATGAGCTCGCATTCTTAGTTCACAATTCAATATCGAGCGTTGGGGTTTCCAACTACAGGGCTCGCTTCTGGAACACGAGCCAGGAACACACAAGTAGTGTAGCAAAGCTACGCAATCACGGGATCACCAAAACAATGCAATGACATGACATTTAATTTGCGTACCGTTAATGGAAAGTAAACGTGACATGGAAATTGTGCAACATGCTATATGTCGGAATTAGCTTCGTTGTCAAGCTAATTCCCCAATTTGCGCCTAGGCGAGTATCATTTCGTCGCCTAGCCTCTTTTACGCCTATAACAAGAAAATGGCCTAAAACATGGCCTAAACCCTAAGTGGCAAGTTTCACTTGCCTAGCACCGGGGATGACGATCAACCTCGTCTCACGGATGCTAACTACGGGGGAATCGCGAGAGGAGGCGGAAGAAACACTCCGGGGAACCCTATGATCAGATCTGAAAGCAAATGGAGAAGTTTGGGGAAACTAGGGTTTTGGGGGATTTGGGGATTTGATGGGTTTTGATAGAGATTTGGGGAAGATGAGAGGTAGATGGAGTGAATGGATGGATTGGATGATGGATTTAGGGCTTGGAATGAAGGAATGGAGCTTGGAGGAAGATGGGGCTGAAGGGGGAAGTTTTTAGGGTTTTGGGTCGTGTTGGAGAAGATGAAATCGTTTGGGTTGGGTATAAATAGGTTGGGCTGGCGGCTGCCCAGAAATTAGGGTTTTAACACTGGTTAGTCGGTCAAAGAATAACCACTGACCGACTAGTTTGGCAACTAGTCGGTCGGTCGACCAACGCAGACCGACTAAGTGTAAACAGTAACTCCTGAACGAAAATAGGATTTTAGAGTTAGTCGGTCCATGAACAAGTACTGACCGACTAGTTTTGAATCTAGTCGGTCGATGAACGTTCTTAGACCGACTAAGAGTGAACAATAACTGATACAAAAATAAGATGATGAGTTAGTCGGTTCAAGAAGCATTTCTGACCGACTAGTTTGCAACCTAGTCGGTCAACCAACGTTCTTAGACCGACTAACGATAAACAGTAACTCCTGAATAATTTTAGAAAGCCAACTAGTCGGTCCAAGAAGGATTGCCGACCGACTGGATCGTCATCTAGTCGGTCGGTGGCCCTTCTTACACCAGCTAATGAGCACCAAAAGTTCCAATACGGAGCGCGGGGCCCCGGAATCGATTCCTAAGACTTCTAGGCTTGATCTAATAGTTAGATACGACCGTTATGAAGTCCGTTACGAATGACATACTTCGAAATCGACGATGCTAGGGAAGAAACAAGAAATCACGACGAAACGATCGAAAATGAAAGCTACGGAGACGAAAACCACACACGAGGAGAAAATCCACCAAAACATATATTATAATATATAAAATCCAGATACATGAAAAGCAGTCGTTACATCCTCCCCAACTTAAGAAAAATTCCGTCCTCGGAATTTCCAAAAACTCACGAGTCCGGAAACAAAAGTGGGAAACGCTCTCGCATCTCATCCTCATTCTCCCAAGTAGACTCTCCAGGTGAGCCGTGTCGCCACATCACCCTCACAAGATTGACAATCTTGTTTCGAAGCGATTTCTGACGCCTGTCCAGAATCTGCACTGGATGCTGGTCATACGTCATATCGGGGCGAACGGTAATCTCCGAAAAATCCACCGCATGAGACGGATCGCTAATGTATCGACGAAGCTGCGACACATGGAAAACATTGTGAACTCCTTCCAAAGACGACGGCAAGGCCAAGCGGTAAGCTACCTCGCCAACCCTCTCCAAAACGTCAAACGGTCCAATGTATCGCGGGCTCAACTTTCCACGCTTCCCGAAACGAATCACACCACGATTCGGGGAAATCTTCAAGAACACATGGTCGCCCGGCTGGAACTCCAAAGGACGACGTTTAGCATCCGCCCAATACTTAAAACGGTCCTGAGCAATCCTCAACCTCTCCCGAATATTCCTGACGATCTCCACGGCCTCCACGATCATCTCATGTCCCAACAACTCCCGATCACCAACGTCATCCCAACTCAATGGCGATCGACATTTCCTCCCATAAAGAGCGGCGAAAGGCGCCATGCCAATACTCGCCTGGAAGCTGTTGTTGTAAGAGAACTCCACCAGATGCAGATGGTCCTCCCACGAACCCTTGAAATCCAACATGCACGCCCTCAGCATGTCTTCCAAAATCTGAATCGTCCTCTCGGACTGGCCATCCGTCTGCGGATGGTACGCCGTACTGAAACTCAGACGCGTACCCAAGCTCTTCTGCAAACTCTGCCAGAACTGAGATGTGAACTTCGTGTCTCTGTCAGACACGATACTCACGGGGACTCCGTGAAGCCGCACAACCTCCTGCACGATTCACGTTACATCACTATCCAAACTAGGAAAAGGAAATAAAACGGAGAGTAAATAGAATTTTACCTCCATATATCTCCTCGCTAGCGCCTCAGTGGACTGTCCTACTCGGAACGGAATAAAGTGCGCAGATTTGGTCAATCGATCTACGATCACCCAAATCGCGTCATTCTGCTTCGGACTCCGAGGTAGTCCAGTCACGAAATCCATAGTGATGTGTTGCCACTTCCACTCCGGAATCGGAAGCGGTTGTAGCAACCCGGCCGTACGCTGATGCTCCGCCTTCACTTGCTGGCAAACCAAGCACTTGGCTACACTCCGAGCCACGCTCCTCTTCATACCATGCCACCAATAATTCAGACGAAGATCCTGGTACATCTTGGTGCCACCAGGATGCACAGAATACGGCGAACTGTGTGCCTCCACCATCAGCTCCTCTCTGATATCCCCAGCTGGCACACACAACCTGGCTCCAAACCTCAGCGAGCCATCCTCATGAACCAAAAAGTCAGTTCGCAGACCGGCTTCCACCTGCTCCCGAATCCTCACCAGCTTCGGATCCTCGGCCTGGCCAGCCTTAATCCGTTCCACGATTGTCGACTGTACCTGCATGTACATCAACGACGAAGCCTCCCCAGGAAGAACAATCTCCATGCCAGACTCGCAAAAATCCTGCTGCAATCTCCACTGCGAGGTCAAAATCATCACCGCTGGAAGCCTACTCAAAGCATCAGGAACCACATTCACCTTGCCAGGGTGAAACTGCAAATCAATATCATAATCTGCCATAAGCTCCAACCATCGACGCTGTCGCATGTTGAGCTCCTTCTGAGTGAAAATATACTTCAAGCTTTTGTGATCGGTGAAAATCTTCACTTTCTCACACAGCAAGAAGTGCCTCCAAATCTTAAGAGCAAACACAACGGCAGCCAACTCCAAATCATGCGTCGGGTAATTCTTCTCATGAACCTTAAGCTGACGAGACGCATACGCCACAACATGTCCATGCTGATGCAACACACAACCGAGACCCTTGCCAGAAGCATCGCAAAAGATCTCAAATCCACCGCTGCGATCAGGCACAACAAAAATAGGGGCAGTCGTCAACCTCTCCTTCAGAATACCAAAAGCACTCTCACAATCACCCGACCAAACATAAGCAACATCCTTCCGTGTCAACCTGGTCATCGGCTCAGCAATACGAGAAAAGTCCTTAATGAATCGCCGATAATAACCAGCAAGTCCAAGGAAACTCCGAATCTCAGACGCAGACGACGGAACATGCCACTCCCTGATGGCCCGAATCTTCTCGGGATCCACTAAAATACCATCTCCAGTCACCACATGCCCGAGAAAAGCAACTCGATCCAGCCAAAACTCGCACTTCGAAAACTTAGCATACAACCGATGCTTCCTCAAAATCTCCAACACCGTCCTTAAGTGCGAGGCATGCTCCTCCTCCGACTTCGAATAGATCAGAATGTCGTCAATAAAGATAACGACAAACTTATCCAAAAAGTCGTAGAAAATCAGGTTCATCAGATTCATGAAAACTGCGGGCACGTTAGTTACGCCGAAGGGCATAACCATGAACTCATAGTGTCCATACTTCGTCCTGAACGCTGTCTTCGGAACATCACCCTTCTTCACCTTCAACTGATGGTAACCACTCCTCAAATCCAATTTAGAAAACACCCTCGAACCTCCAAGCTGATCAAAAATATCATCAATGCGAGGCAACGGGTATTTATTCTTAATGGTCACCGCATTCAACTCCCGATAGTCCACGCACATGCGACGCGAACCATCCTTCTTCTTAACCAGCAACACCGGTGCTCCCCACGGAGACACGCTAGGATTAATATAACCCTTCAGCAAAAGCTCATCCAGCTGCTTCCGCAACTCTTCCAACTCTGCAGGTGCCATACGATACGGCGCCTTCGAAATCGGCTGCGCACCTGGAACAAGATCAATAGAAAATTCCAGAGCTCGATCAGGTGGCAAACCAGACATCTCCTCGGGGAAGACGTCGCCAAAATCACGCACCACAGCTGGCCACTCCAGCTCCATCTGCATAGCCACAGCCTCCACCGGCCTGGCCCGAAATCTGACAGGACCAAGCGAACTGCTACCACGACTGAACTCAAACACTGGATGTCCGGGAATCTCGAACACCACCTTCTTCCTCCTGCAGTCGATCGTAGCATAGAAGCTCGCAAGCCAGTCCATCCCAAGAACTGCATCATAGTTGATGATGTCGTGGACGATGAAATCAGCGAAAAGCTCATGTCCACAGACCACCAACGAGCAAGAATTGCAACCACGATGCACCGAGACCACACCATTCCCCATGACAATATTCCAACTCTTTGGAAGAGGAGACGTCGACAAGGAATGCCTCTCCACAAAGCTCCGAGAAATAATGCACATTGATGCACCAGAGTCAAAGAGGACTCGTGCAGGAAATGTGCACACAAAAACCACACCTAACAATCAATTAACAATCAAACCCTAGTCTAGCAAACAACCATGTTCAAGCAAACAACACAATCTAACAATCAAAACCAGCTAGGAAAGTACAGCTAGATTGAGGATTACCTGCGATAACCTCATCCACAGCCTCGCTCTCCACAGCGGTCATCAGAAAAACCTGCCTCCTCGGCGGAACAGCCTGCCGAAAAGCCTGTCCCTGTGGAACAAGAGCTGCTCCACGACCAGCAGGAACAGACGCTCGCTGCTGCAACGGCTGAGCTGCAACAGGAGCCCTCCGCAGCTGACCCGCATGCCGACAATCCTTCGCGACATGGGAAGCATCTCCGCAAACCAGACACTGGCCCAAAAACTTCCGACATTGATCCTTGATATGGCCAGGCTTGCCGCAGAAATGGCAAGTCTTCAGAATAGGCCCTCCTGGCCTCTTAAACTGAGCAGACTGATTAGGCCTGAATCCAGGTCTAACCACAGCTCTCGCCTGTTCCACAGGCCTCTTCCCAGCACCAACAACAGACCCTCTCCTCTGGTTCACAAGCAGCTCCTGCCTCTTGGCAGCGACCAGAACCTTCTGATAAGACTCCCGGTCAGAAGAGGTCACAAAACTCTGGAGCTCCGAAGCAAGCCCCTGCAGGAACCTCTGAGCTCTCTCCTCAGCATCCTGCACCATCTTTGGTGCAAACCGACTAAGCCTCATGAACTCTTGGTGATACACGTCCACCGACGAGTTCCCCTGCTTCAGATCGATAAAACGCTGCAGCATCTCCTCTCTGGCAGCTTTCGGAAAGAACTCACCCTCAAATCTGGCCTTGAAGGTAGCCCAAGCAATCGGCTCCACCAACAACTTCTCCTCCGCATCCCACCAATTCCTGGCGTTATCCATGAGTTGCCTCTTCGCCAAATCAACCCAACCAGCCGGGGTGATCTTGGCCATCTTCAGATTGTCCTCGATGTTCCGAATCCACTCATCGGCAGCCAGAGGACCCTCAGAACTATCAAAATATGCGGGACCCAGCTCCCGAAATTGCTTCGCTCCTGGCTCAGAGCGAGGGGCATCCGGAAGAGCCCGGGCAGCTCGAGCAAGTGGAGCATTCTGGACTTGCAGAAGCACGCCCTGCTGCACTTGCATCATCTGGAGCATCATCTGCATCATCTCACCGCTGGTGGGTTCCCGCTCAGGCTCCTCATCATGAGGGAGCGCACCACTACCCCCACCACGGGTGAAACGCCTTCCTGCCATCTAATGACACAGAGAACGAATCAGATTAGACTCATAGCTTATGACATCGGACATCGAACTTAGTTTATTGGACATTCTAATATTATTATCGCTATTCCAAAAATCGCAGTTACAGAAGGACCTGCATGGGCCACCACTAAAACCTGTCACGACCCGCTTCCCTAAAATGGAGGCGAGACGTGAAAAGGTCCGCACGAGAGTGGAGCTGTGAAGCCCCAAACCCGATAAGCGTCCACAATACATAAACAGGTCCCTGTAACCACAACAGAATAACAATAATAACACAAGGAGAGACTGAAATAAAATTCCACATCTCACAAATATTGTCCAACATGAAAATAAGTTCAACATCCAGAAAAGCCACCAGGCTAAAAGAAAAGAGTCTAAGGCCCAGAACAAGGCCAACAAAAGCAACAACGACAAAGCAAAGTATAGGTGCCACGCACCGATAACAAAACAACTGTCTAACAAAAGTGAAACACACGAAGACACTAGGACTGGTCCCCAGTGTCCACGTACTCCCCGCCAAACACAGGCTCGGGCTCGGCGTCAGCAAACACCTCGTCCTCAACGAGGTACTCGGGCTCAGGATCTAACATGTGTCACCCAAAAGAGTAAAGGGGCACATGTCAGCAAGTCTAAAAGACTTGGGCAAGGAAACTGAAAGTAAGGCAACTAGCAACCTAACAGTTTAGTATGCATGACATGGCAGTTATAACATGAGTGCACAATTTAAAACATGGCAAGACAATTTGTACAAGAGAACAATCATCGGGACAAGACAAGACAAGAGTAGCCACGCTACTATCAATCTCAATCAATTCACATTTTGTAGGTGTTTAGGCCCTTCGCTGAATGGCATAGCATTTCAGACCGATCGGCACTAAACACATATCACGTTTCACGGTTGTTTTGTAGATGTTTGCGCCCTTCGCTGAATGGCTAGCATGTCAGTCCGATCGGCACCAAACACTACCCCACCCCAAAGAGTTTACGCCTTACAACTGCAGTTGTTGATCAAACAGACTCCCAGTTGAATGGCCGCTTAACCCTCACCCCCTATACCCACACGTAATGGAGCCTGGGTCCCCGCACAATGAACTCAGCTAGTGAGCCTGGGGTTGCCCGCACAATGAGCTCGCATTCTTAGTTCACAATTCAATATCGAGCGTTGGGGTTTCCAACTACAGGGCTCGCTTCTGGAACACGAGCCAGGAACACACAAGTAGTGTAGCAAAGCTACGCAATCACGGGATCACCAAAACAATGCAATGACATGACATTTAATTTGCGTACCGTTAATGGAAAGTAAACGTGACATGGAAATTGTGCAACATGCTATATGTCGGAATTAGCTTCGTTGTCAAGCTAATTCCCCAATTTGCGCCTAGGCGAGTATCATTTCGTCGCCTAGCCTCTTTTACGCCTATAACAAGAAAATGGCCTAAAACATGGCCTAAACCCTAAGTGGCAAGTTTCACTTGCCTAGCACCGGGGATGACGATCAACCTCGTCTCACGGATGCTAACTACGGGGGAATCGCGAGAGGAGGCGGAAGAAACACTCCGGGGAACCCTAGGATCAGATCTGGAAGCAAATGGAGAAGTTTGGGGAAACTAGGGTTTTGGGGGATTTGGGGATTTGATGGGTTTTAATAGAGATTTGGGGAAGATGAGAGGTAGATAGAGTGAATGGATGGATTGGATGATGGATTTAGGGCTTGGAATGAAGGAATGGAGCTTGGAGGAAGATGGGGGCTGAAGGGGGAAGTTTTTAGGGTTTTGGGTCGTGTTGGAGAAGATGAAATCGTTTGGGTTGGGTATAAATAGGTTGGGCTGGCGGCTGCCCAGAAATTAGGGTTTTAACACTGGTTAGTCGGTCAAAGAACAACCACTGACCGACTAGTTTGGCAACTAGTCGGTCGGTCGACCAACACAGACCGACTAAGTGTAAACAGTAACTCCTGAACGAAAATAGGATTTTAGAGTTAGTCGGTCCATGAACAAGTACTGACCGACTAGTTTTGAATCTAGTCGGTCGATGAACGTTCTTAGACCGACTAAGAGTGAACAATAACTGATACAAAAATAAGATGATGAGTTAGTCGGTTCAAGAAGCATTTCTGACTGACTAGTTTGCAACCTAGTTGGTCAACCAACGTTCTTAGACCGACTAACGATAAACAGTAACTCCTGAATAATTTTAAAAAGCCAACTAGTCGGTCCAAGAAGGATTGCCGACCGACTGGATCGTCATCTAGTCAGTCGGTGGCCCTTCTTACACCGGCTAATGAGCACCAAAAGTTCCGATACGGAGCGCGGGGCCCCGGGATCGATTCCTAAGACTTCTAGGATTGATCTAATAGTTAGATACGACCGTTATGAAGTCCTTCACGAATGACATACTTCGAAATCGACGATCCTAGGGAAGAAACAAGAAATCACGACGAAACGATCGAAAATGAAAGCTACGGAGACGAAAACCACACACGAGGAGAAAATCCACCAAAACATATATTATAATATATAAAATCCAGATACATGAAAAGCAGTCGTTACACGCGCAGTGGGAGTAAAATTATAGCATCTCACAAATATGCTCAAAGAGCAAAACGGGCAAATTTATTCCCGTGGGGGCGTTGAGCAAATTTGTCTTCGACGCAACTTTTGCGTAACGCGCACAACCAGCATAATTCTGCATGTTGTGCGCTTTGCGCCATTATGTTAACCATTACAAATTTTGCTGAACGCGCACACCGGCTCAAAATGAACACCTGGCGTTACTTGTTGTGCGCTTTGAGCAATTTTTTGGTACTGAACGTTGAGCACTTATGTAACGGCTATAAATTTTTCCACCTTACTTGCCACCGGTAATAAATTCTTGGGAAAATCATATGTGTGGTATCAATCAGCTGTAGATTCAGGAGCAGTAGTTTCTTATTCACGAGCACCCTTTTGTAGCTTGACGGGGTCTTCGATGTAGCCACACAGTTAATATGGTACTGCAGCAGTCACATCCTCATTGACCCATCTGCGTTGCGCGCATTGAGCAATTCCCGTTTTCCATGCGTTTTGCGCGGTGATCAATTATAATAGTTTCTCTCTTCTGTATTATTTAGCCCGGGGTGCGTGTCGAATAAAATGTATTAAAAAATCTTAGTGGAGAGTAGTATTGTTGGGAGTAAGTTTCCTATTAGCATCAATGTTGATCAAGGCGAAAAATCGTTGAGTTTCATTGTTATGCGCGGAGAGTAATTAACCTATTTTGATCTAGATGC
This sequence comes from Scilla litardierei, assembly GCA_030789695.1. Lineage (NCBI taxonomy): Eukaryota > Viridiplantae > Streptophyta > Magnoliopsida > Asparagales > Asparagaceae > Scilla > Scilla litardierei. Next base: position 234,745,823 of record CM061142.1, read on the forward strand.
TAAAATAATTGGGATTACGCGATTTTCGCGTTGGTATTACGCGGTTTGCGCGTTGAGTAAATAATTGTTGATTCCCGAGATCCATTGCATTACTGTAGGATCAAGGACTTATGATACGCTTCATTTTGATTGCTCCAATTCCATATAGCAACTCCACCACAAATCTCTAAAAACCCCCTTTCAAAATGGAATATCTCTAAAAGATGCGATTTTTGAGGATGGGCAACTCCAACCCACCATCTTCAAATCCTATTTTCTCTTTGTTTAAGCTTTACTAATGAAAACTATTTATCATTAAAATGGGTTAATCTAATACATTATTTCTGCATGAAAGATAACTATAAATAATATTATTCTTCAATGTTAATTTTTTTTAATTTTTAAGTATTTAGTATTTCTTGTAATACTGTAAATATTTTAAAATTTGCTCGAAAAATATCCAATATTGGTCTCAGGTAGTAGGTATAATTGAGATATTTCCATCGGTACAAAAATTATTAAATTTGGTCACGTGATTTGTAAAATACATTTGTACTAAATAGCAGTTACCAAGCCATGACGTTAATAAACGCAACAAAGGGCTGATATCAATTAGGCGTCGTGCGCGTCGTGCGAGGTGGTTAAAAGTCATAGTGTAAATCAATATCCAACCGCTGTACACACACGGTCTCACATCTGAGGACTCCACATTACACACAAGGGCTTATAGTGGAACCAATTAACCCGCAAGCACAACAGAAACAATTTGATTGTTTTTGTTGCGCTGGAAAATAAATAGTTTTTCGAGTCTTTGACGGAGAGTAATTCAAGGCGCAAAACGGTTCAGTTTCCTTGTCGTGTGGGGAGAGTAAATTGCCTCTTTTTCAGCTGAGCCTAAAATACTTAGGATTACTCGTTTTTCTCGGTGGGATTACGCGTTGAGTAAATAAGATGTTCATTCCCGAGATCCCTAGCATTACTGTAGGATAAATGGATCGTGAATGCCGTGAATGCCCTAGAGAAACGTATGAAATCGGAGGACTACAGGCTGATGCAGTCGCCTCCCTAATATGCTTCTCTCCCTGGTCTGCGAAGAGAAGAATGGCCCCCGGGCCTTTGCGCCCTGATTGGCTGCTCTGGGTCAATTAGGTTGGCGGTGCATGGGTACCGTCTCTCTGAGGCACAAGCACTCCCTCCTTTCTTTTCGATCTCTTGGCTCGCAGGCAAATTGGCCAAATCTGACTGTGGATGAAGCAGCTCATAATTGTCTCATAATGCAAAAGCTGGAAGCCTGGAACCTGTGCGGAAACACAAAAGGCATGGTTGTCTCAGATTTCCAGAAAATCAAATGATGTGAAGAGTCACACATCCATTTCCTCGTCCGAACAGATGATGTTGATGATGCTCAAGTAAAGCGACAGAAATTACAAAACGAGCAGGGAAGTGACTGTAATGACACGCCAATGACGACATGTCGCGCCTTTGAACTATTTGAATTGGAAAATGTTTTGAACTATTTGAGTCTTTGGATAATTATCGGAGGAAGCCAGCTTATGAACACTTTTCCTTGTGTACGCGTGTGCGGAGGCCCATGTCCTGTAGTGCACATATCATATTGGTCTCTTATATTGGTCTCTTACAGGCGGTGAAGATCTTCTCTGGATTAAGCTTTTACTTCACCGATCAGTTCGAGCCTCCTTAAAGGGGCTTCCTCGAAAAGGTGGATCTAGCTGCCGGTCGAACCGTCCAGAAGAATGTTGACCTGGTGATGGACGCATCAAATGCCAGTGTGTTCTCCATAGGATCCGCCTTCATTGTCTACAACAAAGATCCTCCACCTACGTGCGCCTTAGCAGATCTTGAGGAGGTTGTAACGAAGAGATGCGACGAGGTTGGGGCCGCATGCAGGGTTTAGTATTCTCTTACTGGAACACATCGCCGCATGCAGTTTTGCATCTGAGCTTGTAAGTTGTTCAAAGACCAGCGGTGTTTAGTATTTTGATCTGTTGGTGTTGTTCGATGCCTCATGTGAATCGGAGTTTCTCTATGTGTCTTTGAAACGGCTACATACATGACTGCACGTTACACCGACGCATGCTATGACTACACTCATATCCAGCCGATGATGGCAGAAAATCGGCATCGACGGTAATAAACGGAACGAAGATGGTCGCCCGATGAACTCGCGGAAGTTGACGGGGAAGCACGCAGATCACACCGACAATCACATGTTTTAGTTTGTAAGAGCATAGGCTAAGGAATCAGTTTGGATCTGTATCAGTATGTACATCAATATATTTGAATGGCTGGGTCATTTTCAAAATAACATCAACTAGAATATGTATGAGATTTAATCTACACTTTAGCTAAACGTGCACAACGGGCATAATTCTGCTGGTTGTGCGTGTTTAAGTATGATGAAATTTGGAATGTACTTGATTCAATGCGCTGGTGCGCGGTGGAATTAAAATTATTGCAATTCACAAATATGCTCAAAGCACAAAACGGTCAAATTTATTCCCGTGGGGGCGTTGAGCAAATTTGTCATCGACGCAACTATAGAGCTTAACGCGCACAACGGTCATAATTCTGCATGTTGTGCGCTTTGCGCAATTAAGTTAGCCATAACAAATTTGCTGAACGTGCACTCCGGGTCAAAGTGAACATCTGGCGATACTTGTTGTGTGCTTTGAGCAAATTTTTAAACCATTAAAAATTTGCTCACCGCGCACAACGGCCAAAATATAAATTTTGCTAGCTCACTTGCCACTGGTCATACATTCTTGGGAAAATCATATGTCTGGTATCAATCAGCTGTAGATTCAGGAGCAGTATTTTCTTATTCACGAGCACCCTTCTGTAGCTTGACGGGGTCTTCGATGTAGCCACACAGTTAATATGGTACGGCAGTAGTCACATCCTCATTGACCCATCTGCGTTGTGCGCATTGAGCAATTCCCATTTTCCATGCGTTTTGCGCGAGGATCAATTATAATAGTTTCTCTCTTCTGTATTATTTAGCCCGGGGTGCGTGTCGAATAAAATGTATTTAAAATCTTAGTGGAGAGTAGTATTGTTGGGAGTAATTTTCCTATTAGCATCAATGTTGATCAAGGAGAAAAATCGATGAGTTTCCTTGTTATGCGCAGAGAGTAATTAACCAATTTTGATCCAGATGCTAAAATAATTGGGATTACGCGATTTTCGCGTTGGTATTCCGCGGTTTGCACGTTGAGTAAATAATTGTTGATTCCCGAGATCCATTGCATTACTGTATGATCAAGGACTTATTATACGCTTCATTTTGATTGCTCCAATTCCCCTATAAAATTGGCGGACAAGGAGCACTCATCTTCTCACAACTTCATCTACTTTCTTCCATCATCTTCTTTTTTATTTGCCCCCACAACCTTCCTATTGAAACAGTAAGTCCTTCAGCTGTTCGTGGAAGGCGAAATCCTCACATCTAGAAACCCTTTTTCGGGCATGCCTGATTATAAATGGACGAACAGCTAAATGAATGCTATCGTCCATATCAGATATCTATATCATGCCCGTTACTCTGTGGTGTCTCTTGCCGAAGATGAAAGAACTCACCCTCAGATGGATACCCTGCACAACAACCACGTTTTCAATCCTGTCATGCTTGCTGAATAGCTGCCCGAACCTGGAGGATCTAGTCATTAGAGTAAGTACAAATTTTCTAATTATTTCCTCTGAATAATTCAAAACTACGTATGTATGTATGATGGCATTAAGCATTCTGTTTTGTTACCAGGATGAAATGTTTGATTTTACAGACCCGGAAGCTTCAGCGCTAGAATACTGGGATCAGCAGATGCCTTCGAATTGCATGACAAATACGCTGAGCACAGTAACTATAAACGTGGTCGATGTACACCGCAAGCGCTCGCATCCAATGAAGCAGTCTAGAACGTCGGGATCAATGCTAACAGGAATTTCACCTTTTTCTGTATTCCGATGCGATTCTTCTTCATTTTATTCTTCAATTTGGATGCGAGACAAGAGATCGAAAACAACAGGAAGGAGTGCGTGTGCCTCAGAGGGACAGTAGCCATGCACCGCCAACCTATGTGACCAAGGGCCGCCATCCAGGCTTAATCATATGTATCAGTTTGTAAGAGCATAGGCTAATGAATCAGTTTGGGTCTGTATCAGTCTGTACATCAATATAGTTGAATTCGATTGAATATGTCTTCAGATTGGTTGTGCGCGTTAAACCATTGTCTATAAAATACCTTAGATGCTCAAAGCGAACACATGTTAAAGCGCACAACGACTCAAAGCGTCTACACCTGTCGTTTCTTGTTGTTCGCTGTGAGCAATTATTTAAACCATTAAAAATTTGCTCATCACGCACAACGGCCATAAATTTGTTTGTTCCTAGATTTGTGCAATTATGTTAATCGCGCACAGCGGCTATTAATTTTTCCAGCTCACATCCTACCGGCCGGTCAAACATTCTTGAGAACTGCACATGTCTGGTATCAATCAGGTGTAGATTGACATGCAGTCTTTTGTATATTCACGAGAACCCCTCCTGTAGCATGACGGGGTCTTCGATGGAGCCACACATTAACTCTACTTCGGTCGCATCGTCATAAACCAATACAAATCGCTGCCATGCGTTGTGCGTTGTGCGCTTTGAGCAATTCCATTTTTCCATGCGTTTTGCGCGGTGAGCAATTCTGATTGTTAGTTTGTTACTCGCTCCTATATTATTTAGCACGGTGTGCGCGTCGAATAAAATGTTTTAAAAAGGATTAGTGGAGATTAGTATTGTTGGGAGTAATTTTCCAATTGGCATCATTGTTGATCAAGGCGAAAAAACGTTTAGTTTCATTTTGATTGGTCCAATTCCCCTATAAATTGGCGGACAAGGAGACCTCATCTTCTCACAACTTCCTCTAATTTCTTATATCATCTTCTTCTTTTTGCCCACACAACCTCCGTCTGGAAACAATAAGGTCTTCTTATGTTCGAGCATGATGCATGAGGTAGAAATGGACGAGATGGAGATGGATATGGGGTGTAAAGATGAGATGGTTTTCTACTGTTCGGGCCTGATGCCTGAGATAAAAATGGACGATAGAATTCAACCAGTACTTTTTTCACGCATTCACGTGGAATGGCAATCTCCTCTTTTACACTATCTTCTCCTCCATCCCCTTCATATATGTACTATAGATCGTCTAAGACACACAAACACCTCATACTGTCCTTTCCGATCTCGAAAATGAAAATCTCATTCTATTTATAACGAACCATGTGTCGGTGTTCACCGCCTCTTGGGAATCGGAGTTCTTTTCGGTGTCTTTGAACCGTCGTCATACTTGACAGCCGGGTACAAGGACGCCTGCAATGACGACACTCCTATAAGGGCTATGGTGGCAGATAGTTGGCAAACACGTCCATAAACTCAATGAAGATGGTCGCTTCGTTGCGTTAGTTAACGTCGTTGCCGACTTTCGGCAACCGTAGGCAGGATATGAGTGTCGTCATTGCAGACGTCGTTGTAGGGTGAAGCACGCAGATCACGCCGACAATAGATCCGGTAAAAAGCCCCTTCATTGCAAACATCTTACGAAGACAATCATATGTATCAGTTTGTAAAGAGCATGGGGTAATGAATATGTTTTGTTCTATATCAGTATGTACATCCATATAGTTGAACGGCGGGGTCATTTTGAAAATGTCATCAATTGGAATATGTATGAGATATAATCTAAAAAATTTCAATCAGTTTACGAAGTCGATTGAATATGTAGCCGATTTAATCTAAAATGTCTTCAGATTGATTATGTATCAGAGATAATCTAAAAGTTTGCATGTAAACAAGTTAATTTTATCATAGACGGAATTTAACAACTTGCTTGGAGGGACATTTTCGTGTTCTTTACAATACGTCGATAAAGACGCCAGTGGTTGAAGGCAGGCCGTTGGATGGCGGGCTGGGGGGCCGTTCCACTTTACTGTAAACTGCATCAGGATGTGCGGCGGGAGGTCGAGGAGTGGAAGGCAGGCCTTTGGATGGCGGTCGGGGGTTTCGTTCCAATTTACTATAACCTGCACTAGGATGTGTGACGGGGCGTCAAGGAGTGGAAGGCATGCCGTTGGATGGTGAGCTGGGGTTTCGTTCCACTTCAGGATGTGCGACGGGAGGTCGATGGGTGGAAGGCAGACCGTTGGATGGCGGAGGGACCCGTTGTCTGGGAACGGTGGTGCCCAGTGGGGTGATTGGCATGGCGATGCCTTCACCGGTGATTTGGATCGATACCCCGCGGGCGACGACGCCTCCACCAGAGGTGGAGGTAGTCACGGAGTAGGCGCTGGAGGGGAGGAGCGGTCCGCCCTAAGTCCCCTGGAGTTAGTTCTCCAAGGGAATTCGGGGAGTGGAAGGCTGGCCGCTCCATGTGTAAGACGAATAACTCGTCGGCGATCTGCCTGAGAAAGGAAGAATTCGTCGGGAAGGAGAGGTCCGGTATCAACGGAGGGCCTATCCAACGATCGGGCCAATGGGAGGGTTCGGTGACGCCTCTCCTGGAGGTGGAGGTCGTCACGGAGTAGGCGTTGGAGGGGAGGAGCGGTCCGCCCTAAGTCCCCTGGTGTAAGTTCTACAAGGGAAGTCGGGGAGTCGAAGGCGGGCCGCTCCATGTGTAAGAGTAATAACTCGTTGGCGATCCGCCTGTAAGAGGAATAATTCGTTGGGAAGGAGAGGTCCGGTATCAAAGGAGGGCCTATCCAACGATCGGGCCAACGGGAGGTTTCTTTTGAGAGGGGAGGAGTGTCTAGAGGCAAATCGTCCCTAACACCCTGGGATTGTGAGGAGAGATCGAATACGGTGGCTTTTATTTCTTTTCTTTGATCAATTATGTCTCAGCGTTGAGCAATTAAGTAAGCGGCTACAAAACCACTCATACCTCAGAATTACTCACCGCACACAACCACTCAAACTCAGAATAAGCTCACCGCACAAAACCCACTCAAAACTCAGAATTGCTCAGCGCACAAATCCACTCAAAACTCAAAATTGCTCATCGCACAGAACCACTCAAACTCAGAAGTGCTCACCGCACACAACCTCTCAAAAATCAGAATTGCTCAGCGCACAAAACCACTCAAATCTCAGAATTGCTCACCACACACAACCAATTTTGTCGCATTGAGGGTGAACTGCCACAAAGTTCTCCACTAGGTCACAGTTGCTCTTGCTTTTGAGGACATTTGTGTCATTTTTTGGGTCAAAGGTCTCCCTGAGAGCTTTCAAATCGCTCCAGCTACATCAATTCTCTCCCATCGCAATTAAAGTCTCTTCATATGTCTGACATCAATCCGCTGTAGATAAGCAGTCATTTGTATATTCACGAGAACCCCTCTGTAGCATGACGGGGTCTTCGATGTAGCCACACATTAACTCTACTTCTTCTCATCAATACAATTCGCTGTCATGCGTTCTACGTTTTGCGCATTGAGCAATTCTCGTTTTCTAAACGTTCTGCGCGGTGAGCAATTATGATAGTTACTCGCCTCTGTATTATTTAGCCCGGTGTGCGTGGCGAATATAATGTACTAAAAAATCTTAGTGGAGAGTAGTATTGTTGAGTGTAATTTTCCTATTATGTGATCAAGGCGAAAAACCGTAGGGTTTCATGGTTTTGCGCGGAGAGTAATTAACCTATTTTTTTCCACATTCTAAAATAATTTAGGGAGCCCCTTTGGAGATGCTCTAAATGTTGATTCCCGAGATCCATTGCATTACTGTAGGATCACGGACTTTTTATACGCTTCATTATGATTAGTCCAATTTCCCCTATAAATGGCGGACAACGAGCACTCATCTTCTCTAAACTTCGTCTACTTTCTTCTATCATCTTCTTTATTTGCCCACACAACCTCTGTATGGAAACAATAAGTCCTTCAGCTGTTCGTGCATGCTTGATATAGATATGGACGATAGCATTCATCCAGTACTCTTTTCACGTAAAGGTAAATGGTTCATGTTGGAAACTTATGCAACGAAGGGCTATCGTCCATTTATAATCAAGCATCCCCGACAATGCTGGGGGGTGTTGCAACTGCGTTGAGAAAATTTGTCCCAAACAACACAATGAAAAATGTGTTCGATGATCATACCATATTCTTTTGGGGTGATATTGGCTATGCTGTCTCACATGTTTTAGGAAAGCTGCTGGGTGTTGTACCATGATAGATTGTTATTCCCTCCTATTATGAATTGTGGCTATGTATTTGTTTTGCGTGTCTTGCTATACACTCCATATCCATCTCCATCTCCTCTTTATACACTCCATCTCCTCCATCAAACCCTTCATCGTTTCACTATACATCATCTTTGACGCACAGACACTCCATCCTATCCTTTCCGATCTCTTACACTCCCAAACACAACTTCTTATGCAACCCTGTGTTGTTTTACATCGTCTCCGGTAACAGAGTTCCAATCGGTGTCTTTTGTCCTGACTTCATGTTACAACGACGACAGTAATGACGGTAATAAGCGAAACGGTCTGCCGACTTTCCAATTCACTGCGTCTCCTACAAAGGACAAAGTTCCACGTCATTGCAAACATCTGGTATGACAATCATCTTGAGCAGATCAAGGCATAAATTCGGCAACTGCAACGTAGATGTGGAGCGCATTGCCCGTGTCGTACATCGCCACAGGGGAATCGGGGTTCCAGGCGTTGTGTTTGACATGGCTACATACTTGACTGCAGGTTACAACGACGCGACACTCATATCCAACTATCCAAGGACGTTAATAAACGCAATGAAGATGTGCGCCCGATGAACTCGTGAAAGTTGAAGGGGGAAACACGCAGATCACGCGCCACTTCATTGCAAACATTTGTGAAGACACTCAAATGTATCAGTTTGTAAGAGTAAAGTGATATGTATCTGTTTGGATCTGTATCTGTACGTACTTCAGTATGTTAGAATGGGTTGGCCATTTTGGAATGGTCACCGTTTGAATATGTATCAGCGTTAATCTAAAGGTTTGCATGCAGTTTCTAAATCAGATTGATTAGGTATCGGATTTTATATAAAATGTCTTCAGAATGAATAAGTATCGGTCTTAATCACAATTAGGTAAAGTTTCTAAGTGAAGTTTGACTGTTGGCATATTGCGGAATCACAATTTTAGTATGATGAAAATAGGAGTGTGAATGATTGACCGTGGGAACAAAAATTACAGCATCCAACAAATATGCTCAAAGCGCACAACGGGCAAAATTAGTCCGTGCGGGGCGCGTTGAGCAAATGGGGCTATCGTCGCAACTTTGCTCAACGCGCACACCGGGCATAAGGCTACTAGGTGTGTGCGCGTTTAACAATTGTTGATAAACTACCTTTTATATGCTCAAAAAGCGAACCACCGTCTTTTCTTTTTGCCCGTTGTGCACGTTGTTTTGCCCGTTGTGCGCGTAATTTTTGCCCGTTGTGCGCGTTGTTTTCCCGTTGTGCTCGTAATTTTGCCCGAGCCTAAGGGCATAATTTTGCCCGTTGTGCGCGTTGGGCTATTTTTTTAGTGGCTACAGTTTATCCCAACGCGCAAAACTTAGGCAGGCATTAATCATTATAGAGCAGAACATCCGGCTGGTAGCAATCCGCTGTATATTAACGATCCCTGCTCTGTATGTTCACCAACATTGATCTGCAGACTCGAGGGGTCTCTTAGACTATTAGTAAGACCAAAGGTTCCAATAAATCGCCGTTGTGCACTGTGAGCATTTCTATTAACCATTAAAAATTTGCACGGTGCGAGCAGCAATAAATGTGGATATATCAGCAAATTTTATTGAGTGGACGAGTAGGAGTTTTTTTTCACACTAACAAAATTGCTCACCGCGCACAACCGGCCAAAATTATTTGTTCTGATCGTGGTGAATGGTGAGCAATTGTAGTAACCACTAACAAATTGGCTAATAAAGGCGCTCAACGGGCAAAACTTATCAATGGGAGTTTGTGGTAAGCAATTTTGTCAGACAATAACATATATGATACAATAACCCTACTCTCACTTGGAGTATTGGACACACTAACAATGACACATTCTCATCGCATAACAATTTGGAACACAGGTTGATGTTATTAAAAATACCCAGAGCGCAAAACCGGCACTAATATTGCCAGTTCTGCGCGTTGAGCAATTTGGTAGGTAAAGACATAATTACTCAAAGTGCAAAACGGGCAATATTACTGCAGTGTTGCGCTCGGTGTAATTGGTATGATACACAACATCAATCCATACCGATGATGACATTTGCACATTTCGGAAGCCATGATAAAATTTCATCCGCCAAAGTGGTCCATTTTTATACCAAAAAAAACTTATTACATTGATAAATGTTTTATCTTACAGATACTAAAAACCATCAGCGATAGCAATATTCGTACCTTTTACCCTATCAACGAATGACTGCATCCTCTGCTCGTAACCAGCCGGCCATCCATCGGCCACAGGGTCATGCGATCTTGTCCACACAACTGAAGTCGGAGGGACGTCACCTGCTGGTTTAAGTTGAAGGATAAAAAAGTGATTTCCGTTCACATAACCCAACGTTATGTGGAGTCTGGAGGCTCGGTTTACTGGAGGACTTCTCAATGGAAAAAATGTCACACACATATCATTTGCAATCAAATGTACTACACAGTTGTAGCATGAGGCAATGACATGTCCCATGTCTGGCATCTGCATCCAATTTTCCTCTCCTGCACCTTTATCAGTAATAAAATAGTTCACTGCCTTCAAATTATTATTATATGAAACCTCACTCAGAACACGCCTGTACAAGCCACTGTATGTCCGCATCTCACGGAGCAAATCAGCTCTGACAGTCCGCCAATCGGAATCTTTCAAGCCCAACTGAACTGCCACAGTCCTGTACCCACAGTTGCCATCTGCATCCACGTCTACGCCGCCCACCATGAGGGGTTGTAGCTTCTGATGAAAATCCAAATAATATGGTATGAGGAAGTTGGCAGGCAAATCATCAACATAATCATCACGGGGAAACGAAGGTTTCGGCTTCTTTATTTGAAGTTTCGGACGCCTACTACTTTCCTTCGAAGGCCGCCTCTTCCATTTAGTCTTCTCCTTCGCCGCCGCCGTATGCTCCGCAATTGAATGCAACCGTGGAGCCTTAACAGGCTTCCTCCTAACTGTAGGCTTCTCCGTCACATCCGAAAAATGATCAGAAATCTCATCAACCAGGGGAGAAATTTGTTTAAGCATGCCATCCATCTCCTCGTGCTCATCAAAATACGAGGCCACAGCCGTCTCCTCCTCCCTCCCAGCAGTCTGAGCATCCACATTATGATCCCCCGTCTCTACCGTCGCCCCCAACTCCAACGTAAGCTCAGCTTGCATCAACCCAGCATCCTCTATCTTCTCATCCTCCACATCCTCCACATTCGCCTCATCCTCCTGCGGCTCCTCATTCTCCCCAGCTGCATTCTCCTCCTCATCCATCTCAGCAGTCTGGTCAGCCACATTACGTTCCACTGTCCCCGTCGTATCCACCAACTTCCCAGTATGCTCCTCAGCAATCAAATCAGTAGCCACTTCCTTATCATCATCCTCCTCGTTCGCCTTCTCCTCATACACCTTCGGCTCCACAGTCTCAACCGCTGCATTATCCTCCACCAGTACCTCCTCAGCATTCTGCACCTCCACGTTAAGGGCAACCGTCTCCTCCGTCTCCACCATCTCCCCAATAACATAATCATCTACAGTCAACTCAGCAGCCACTGCATTCTCAGCCTCATCATCCCCATAAACATCATGCACCCTCGGCTCCACATTCTCATCCGCTGCATTAACCTCATCCTCCTCCGCAGCATTATGCTCCTGCCCACTAAGAGCCAACTTCTCAGCAGCCTGCTCCATCGCATTACGATCCACCACATCATCCCGCCAATAAGCAGCCAATGCAGTCACCTCCTCAGCCTCATCCACCTTCTCCTCATCTCCCTTCTGCTCCTCCTCAACATTATCCACATGCACCACAAGCTCATCACCCACAATTCTACACGGTGATGCTAACTCCTTCAACTTGTTTACCATACCCACACTCTGCCCCCTTAGTAATCGGGAACGTGCATTATAAATTGATTTGATTGGTGTTTTATTGAAGGATTTAGTTTCCTTCAGGCCTTTCAAAATTGCTGACGGTGACACCTTTCTATTTGCCAAGTCTCGCAATGCTTCCACCTCTTTTCCCTGCAACACCCCGTCGTCGGAATGGCCCGTGACATAATTAGCAGCTTGATGGTTGTGCCTGCCATCAACGACCGTTAAACTCCACTCACCGCCATCGCCCACCTCATTACCACGCAATTTGAACGGGCATTCACACTTATTGGTTCTAACTGGCCGGTTGCTCTTTCGTACTGGTCGGTGTCCCCTGTAGTTCCCGCTTCTTGCACATGCATAGTAGGCAGCGGGAGTCCTATTGGACGATTTATTCATACTCGACGCACTGGTAACAATCACATGCCCCTGTTGTCGTCCGACGCTCTTTATCCACTGAAAGAGCTCGTCTCTACTTTTAAAACGTTGAATCGTTGTAAATTCGGCTGTATAATCCATATACACCTGTATCAAACAATTCATACAACTAATTGGACCGGGAACCAAACATTAGTTACATTATTGACGTAAAGAAAAATCAATATTACCTCGGAATTTTTTAGCATCTCCATTAATCTCAACTGTATCTGCAGGCAATTAAAAACCAAAAATTTATCCTCCTCTTTCTACACATTGTAATTGTAATAAGGATATCAAATTAAATGTACTTAACATTGTATACTTACCAAATCGCGATTTCGACAAATTTAGGTCGAAAACCCCTAAATCGATTGCTCTCGCTTCACCGATTTGTTTGAACGCAGCAATTTCCACTGTGATGTAAATGTCGAGCCCAGTAATAAAAATCAAATCTTTGGAATTTCCGTCTGTGCGCCTTGAGCAATCTATGAAAAACTGGCCGTTTGATATTCCGCCTTGAGCAATCTGTGGAAGGTTATGGCTGTGAGCGGTGAGCAGAATTTATCAAGGGATGAAAGAGGGTCCTAACGGGTCAAAACGGGTAAAAATTTTAACCCATTGCGCGCTTCGAGTAAATTCGGTGGTTTAGTTGGCTTATTTTACTCAGCGCGCACAACAGTTATATTTTAACACGATTCGAACCGTTTTACGCGCTGAGTAATCTTACATGGATTGTCAGGATTGACATTAGTAATGGTAATCGTTATTAATCGCGACGCTGAGAACGATTTTGACCGTGGTGCGCGCTGAGGAGTTCTAAATTTTGTTTTTAATATTTATTCTATTGGATTACTCATATTCTTATGCCGATGTTAACAACATTATTGATACGTATAAAATAATATAATACCAACGTGATAATTATCATTAGTTGTATTAATTAACACCCTTAAGAAAATCTGGATAGATTGCGTGTGTTATTAAGCATTCAAAATCCAGTATATATCAGTTTGTACCCGTTCACCAGAAAGTTAGTAAGAGGAAAACTTGATTAGTAGGTCTATCGTTGAGCATAACTTATAGATACCATACACCAAAGCACGGCATACAGATGATAACATTTGCACATTTAGGCAGACATGATAAAATTTCATGCTACCAATCTGCCAATATGAAATAAACAATCCACAGTAAAATGATACAACGTTTTATCCTACAATATTTCAATAACGTCAACGGTTGCAATATCGTGCCCAAATACTATTGACTGGAATTGATGCATCCTATCCTCATAAGCAGCCGGCCATCCGGCTGACACATCAGAACGGTATCTTAGCTACATACTTGAAGTCGGAGGGACAGGACCATATGGGGCAAGTTTAACAATAACGAAGTGATTATTGTTCACATGACCCAACGTTATGTGGCGTCTGGATGATAGGGGTACTGGAGGAGTTCTTAAAGGAAAATATGTCACACACTGATGAGGTGCAAGAATATGTACTACACAGTCATAGCATGAGGCAATGACATGTGCCATTTCTGGCATCTGCATCCACCATTTAGCTTTTGGACGGTCTAACAAATGGCCAAGTGCCACTACATTCTTTTTAAATTCCACGGCACCCATAAGTTGCCGGTACAAGCCATCGTGGTTCTGCATCTCTTCTCGCAATTCATATTTCACCTGCCTCCATTCGTCCTCACCCAGTCCCAACTGAGCTGCCACAGCCCTATACCCACAGTTTCCGTCTGCTTTCACGTCTATGACATGCACTATAAGGGGTCGTAGACACTCAGGAAAAGCGTTCAAATATGGTATTATTATGTCGGCAGCCAAGTCCTCGTCACTATCATCATGTGAAATTGATTTTTTCGGCTTCTTTATTGTACGTTTCCACAACGGTCTACTTCTTCCCTTACCCGGCTTACACGTCAAGGTAGACGTATCCGTTATCTCAGCATGCTGCTTAGCAATCTCCGCTACCAGGGTAGAAATTTGAAGACGTAGAACCTCATGCTCCTTCTCAAAGGCCTTAGCCACTGCATTCTCATCATCATCATCCTCCTCCTCAGCAGTCTGCTCCGCCTCATTACGATCCACCTTATCATCCTCCCCACCCATCTTCCCAGTATGATCCTCCTCCTGCAACTCAGCAGGCACTGCATTCTCCCAAAACGCCTCCCCCACCTTCTGATCCTCCCCCTCATTATTCACAGCCTTCACATTCTCAGCACCCACAATTTTATCAGCTGATGCTAACTCCTTCAACTGTTTTATAATACCAACCTTCTTCCCCCGTTGTAACCGGTTTCGTGCATTATAAATTGCTTTGATTGAGGTAGCACTAAAGTTTTTATTTGCCTTCAGTACTTTCAAAATTTCAGCTGGCCGAACCTTGCTATTCGCCAAGTCATGCACTGTTTCCATCTCCATTCCCTGCAACGTCCCGTCATCGGAATGTCCATCGACATATTTAGCTGCTTCATGGTTGTGCCTGCCACAAACGACTGTTACCTTCCACTCCTCAACGCCCACGCCCACCATATAACCACGCAATGAGAAAGGACATGAACACTTCTTGGTTTTAACAGGCTGGTTGGTCTTTTTTAGCTTTCGGTGTCCCCGATACTCACCGCTTCTTTCACACGCAAAGTACACAGCATGATGCCCTTTGGCCGTTTTACTTAATCTCCCCGAACGTGTAACAATCACATGCCCATGACTTAACCCGACGTTTTGTATCCACTGAAACAGCTCTTTTCTATCCTTAAAGAGTTGATTGGTGGTAAAGTCGGTTGTAAAATCCATAGTATCCTGTATCAAACAATTCATAACCTGATCCTTAAAGATTTAATGCATTATTGCCGAGAAGATAAATCAATAGTACCTTGGATTTTTGTACCGACTTCATCAACCTCAACCGTGGATGAATGCATGTAAAATCAAAATAAGAAAGGCAGATAAACTGTACTTAAAAGTATAGACGTACCAAAGAGTCGATGTTGATAAATTTAGGTCAAAACCCCCTAAATCGATTTCTCTCGATTCAGCTCTTTGTTTGATCTCACCAGTTGACTAAGTGATGTATCCTTCAAGCAATTAAATAAAAATCAAAGCTTTTGGATTTCGGTCTGGGCGACTGGAGCGATCTTTGAAAATACTTGCCGTTTGAAATTCCGCCGTGAGCAATCTGTGTAATTGTCTGTCAATTCGTTGCGAGCAGAAGGTATCACGGGACAATTTCGGGTCCTACCGGGTCATATCGGGTCTACAATAATTTACCCGTTGTGCTGGTTGAGTAAACAAGTCTAGTTTGAAATATTACTAGCAAATAACCCATCCACATGTGCACGTGGACTTGACCAAAACGGTTGTGGGCGATAAGCAATTACGTGTTTTGAGTGGTTGTGTGCGCTGAGCAATTCCGAGTTTTGCGTGGTTGTGTGCGCTGAGCAATTCCGTGTTTTGATTGGCTGTGAGCGGTGAGTAATTCCCAGTTTTGCGTGGTTGTGTGCGCTGAGCAATTCCGTGTTTTGCGCGGTTGTGTGTGGTGGGCAAACTGCTAGACGATTCACAGAGGAGAGCAATTTACATTTTTGCCCTCCCACTGTTCGCGATGAGTAATTTACACTATGAACCACTATTTCTACGCATCCGTATATACAAATGCATCATAACAGCTTCCATATGCGATCAGTTTTGTGACCTAAGGCGGGAAAAGCTAACGAGATAGGGTTTGATCAACAGAAATGTCACGACCCGCTTCCCTAAAATGGAGGCGAGACGTGAAAAGGTCCGCACGGGAGTGGAGCGGTGAAGCCCCAAACCCGATAAGCGTCATTCTAGTATAAGCAGGTCCCTGTAATTGCAAACGAAACAACAACAATAATAATAATATGAGAAGGATATAAAATACCAATCCCACGGTTGTCCACAAAGTATTCAACATCACAGAAAAGCCTCCAGGCTAAAAGAAAGAGTCTAAGGGCCCAGAACAAGGCCAAACAAAAGCAACGACATAACAGAGTAAAGGTGCTACGCACCGACAACAAAACGACTGTCTAACAAAAGTAAAACACCACGAAGACACTAGGACTGGTCCCCAGTGTCCACGTACTCCCCGTCCAACACGGGCGCAAGCTCGGCGTCCGCAAACACCTCACCCTCAGCAAGCAACTCAGGCTCAAGGTCTAACATGCGTCACCCAAAAGAGAAAGGGGCACATGTCAGCAAGTCTAAAAAGACTTGGGCAAGGAAGCTGAAATTGACTAACAACCTAGCATTTAAATGTTTAAACAATGGCATGGCAGTTGAATATGATGCAACAGTTTAAAAGAGTGACAAGCATGCACGATGTAGCAAAAGCTACCAATTCACTAATCACTTATCACTTATCACTTATCACTTAACACTTATCACTTATCACTTATCACTTAACACTTAACACTTATCACTTATCACTTAACACTTAGTGCATAGAGAGTCCACTTGCTGGCCAGCTCGTTTATCTCTATCACTATCAATCACTTAAACACTAGAGATTTCGCCTGCTGGCCGGAGTGGCTGATCAAGCCAACTCGGGCTCAGTCCGCTTATCTCTTACCCCACCCACATGTGTCGAGCGTTGTGGTTAGCAACTCATTATGCTCGCTTCTGGTCACGAGCCAGGAAAAGAAGTGTGTGTTTGGCATAGGGGTACACCTAGCCGGTATCCGAGCGTTGGGGTTAGCAACTACAAGGCTCGCTTCTGGAACACGAGCCAGGAAACATGGTATTGTAGCGTGTGCTATGCAGTCACGATAAATAATCACTATGCAATGCCATGAGCAGATAATTGCGTACCGTTAAAGGAATTTAAACGTGACAGGCAAAATGCAATGACATGAACATATTCGCGTACCGTTAATTTAAAGTAAACGTGACATATGAGCATGATGGGGGTGACGGACCAAGCTTCGTTGTCAAGCTAGGTCAATGGCGTCTAAACGGCTATCCTTTCACCGTTTAGTCTCTTTTACGCTAAAGCATGGTAAATGGCCTAAGACATGGCCCAAATCAAGAGAGGCAAGTTTCACTTGCCTATCACCGGGGATGACGGTTACGAAAGTTCGTTTCTGCGGATGCTAGCTTACGGGGAATCACTGTTATGGGGGACAATCATCAAAACACAAGTATTTTATTAGGGTTTCATAAAAATTACAATAGGATATGAAAACAACGGTAGATCGATTTCTTATCGAGAGGAGGCGGAAGAAACACTCCGGGGAACCCTAGGATCAGATCTGGAAAAGATTGGGGAAGTTTGGGGAAACTAGGGTTTTGGGGGATTTGGGGATTATGATGGATTTGGTGAGATTTTAGGGAAGATGAGAGGTAGATAGTGTGGATGGATGGTTTGGATGATGGATTTAGGGCTTGGAATGAAGGATTGAAGCTTGGAGGAAGATGGGGGCTCAAGGGGGAAGATTTTAGGGTTTTGGGTCGTGTTGGGGAAGAAGAAAACGTTTGGGTTGGGTTTAAATAGGATGGGCTGGCGGCTGCCCAGAAATTAGGGTTTCAACACTAGTTAGTCGGTCAAAGAGCAACCACTGACCGACTAGTTTGGCAACTAGTCGGTCGGTCGATCAACGCAGACCGACTAAGTGCAAACAGTAACTCCTGAACGAAAATAGGATTCTAGAGTTAGTCGGTCCATGAACAAGTACTGACCGACTAGTTTAGCAACTAGTCGGTCGGTGAACGTTCTTAGACTGACTAAGAGTAAATAGTAACTCAACAAAAATTAAGATGATGAGTTAGTCGGTTCAAGAAGCATTGCTGACCGACTAGTTTGCAACCTAGTCGGTCAACCAACGTTCTTAGACCGACTAACGATAAACAGTAACTCCTGAATAATTTAGAAAGCTAACTAGTCGGTCCAAGAAGGATTGTCGACCGACTGGATCGTCATCTAGTCGGTCGGTGCCCCTTCTTATACCGGCTAATGAGCACAAAAAGTTCCGATACGGAGCGCGGGGCCCCGGGATCGATTTCTAAGACTCCTAGGCTTGATCTAATAGTTAGATATGACCGTTATGAAGTCCGTCACGAGTGACATACTTCGAAATCGACGATCCTAAGGAAGACACGAGAAAATACGACGAATCGATCGAAAATGAAAGTTACGGAGACGAAAACCACACAAGAGGAGAAAGTCCACCAAAACATATATTATATTATATTAAATCCAGATACATGAAAAGCAGTCGTTACATCCTCCCCAACTTAAGAAAAATTCCGTCCTCGGAATTTTCGAATATTCACGAGTCCGGAAACAAAAGTGGGAAACGCTCTCGCATCTCATTTTCTCTCTCCCAAGTGGACTCTCCAGGTGAGCCGTGTCGCCACATCACCCTCACAAGATTGACAATCTTGTTCCGAAGCGATTTCTGACGCCTGTCCAGAATCTGCACTGGATGCTGGTCATACGTCATATCGGGGCGAACGGTAATCTCCGAAAAATCCACCGCATGAGATGGATCGCTAATGTATCGACGAAGCTGCGACACATGGAAAACATCGTGAACTCCTTCCAAAGATGGCGGCAAGGACAAGCGATACGCTACCTCGCCAACCCTCTCCAAAATGTCAAACGGTCCAATGTATCGCGGGCTCAACTTCCCACGCTTCCCAAAACGAATCACACCACGATTCGGGGAAATCTTCAAGAACACATGGTCGCCCGGTTGAAACTCCAAAGGACGACGTTTAGCATCCGCCCAATGCTTAAAACGGTCTTGAGCAATCCTCAACCTCTCCCGAATATTCCTGACGATATCCACGGCCTCCACGATCATCTCAGGTCCCAACAACTCCCGATCACCAACGACATCCCAACTCAATGGCGACCGACATTTCCTCCCATAAAGAGCGGCGAAAGGCGCCATGCCAATACTCGCCTGGAAGCTGTTGTAGTAAGAGAACTCCACCAAATGCAGATGGTCCTCCCACGAACCCTTGAATTCCAACATGCACGCCCTCAGCATGTCTTCCAAAATCTGAATTGTCCTCTCGGACTGGCCATCTGTCTGCGGATGGTACGCCGTACTGAAACTCAGACGCGTACCCAAGCTCTTCTGCAAACTCTGCCAGAACTGAGATGTGAACCTCGTGTCTCTGTCAGACACGATACTCACGGGGACTCCATGAAGTCGCACGACCTCCTCCATATACCTCCTCGCCAGCGCCTCAGTGGACTGTCCCACTCGGAACGGAATAAAGTGCGCAGATTTGGTCAATCGATCTACGATCACCCAAATCACGTCATTCTGCTTCGGACTCCGAGGTAGTCCAGTCACAAAATCCATAGTGATGTGCTGCCACTTCCACTCCGGAATCGGAAGCGGTTGTAGCAACCCGGCCGTACGCTGATGCTCCGCCTTCACTTGCTGGCAAACCAAACACTTGGCTACACTCCGAGCCACACTCCTCTTCATACCATGCCACCAATAATTCAGACGAAGATCCTGGTACATCTTGGTGCCACCAGGATGCACAGAATACGGCGAACTGTGTGCCTCCACCATTAGCTCCTCTCTGATTCCCCAACAGGCACACACAACCTGGCTCCAAACCTCAGCGAGCCATCCTCATGAATCAAAAAGTCAGTCCGCAGACCGACTTCCACCTGCTCCCGAATCCTCACCAGCTTCGGATCCTCAGCCTGGCCCGCCTTAATCCGATCCACGATCGTCGACTGTACCTGCATGTACATCAACGACGAAGCCTCTCCAGGAAGAACAATCTCCACGCCAGACTCACAAAAATCCTGCTGCAATCTCCACTGCGAGGTCAAAATCATCACCGCTGGAAGCCTACTCAAAGCATCAGGAACCACATTCACCTTGCCAGGGTGATACTGCAAATCAATCTCATAATCCGCCATAAGCTCCAACCATCGACGCTGTCGCATGTTGAGCTCCTTCTGAGTGAAAATATACTTCAAGCTTTTGTGATCGGTGAAAATCTTCACTTTCTCACTCAGCAGGAAGTGCCTCCAAATCTTAAGAGCAAACACAACGGCAGCCAACTCCAAATCATGCGTCGGGTAATTCTTCTCATGAATCTTAAGCTGACGAGACGCATACGCCATAACATGCCCGTGCTGATGCAACACACAACCGAGACCCTTGCCAGAAGCATCGCAAAAGATCTCAAATCCACCGCTGCGATCAGGCACCATAAGAATAGGGGCAGTCGTCAACCTCTCCTTCAGAATACCAAAAGCATTCTCACAATCACCCGACCAAACAAAAGCAACATCCTTCCGCGTCAACCTGGTCATCGGCTCAGCAATACGAGAAAAGTCCTTAATGAATCACCGATAGTAACCAGCAAGTCCAAGGAAACTCCGAATCTCAGATGCAGACGACGGAACCGGCCACTCCCTGATGGCCCGAATCTTCTCGGGATCCACAGAAATACCATCCCCAGTCACCACATGCCCGAGAAAAGCAACTCGATCCAGCCAAAACTCGCACTTTGAAAACTTAGCATACAAACGATGCTTCCTCAAAATCTCCAACACCGTCCTTAAGTGCGAGGCGTGCTCTTCCTCCGACTTCGAATAGATCAGAATGTCGTCAATAAAGATAACGACAAACTTATTCAAAAAGTCGTAGAAAATCAGGTTCAACAGATTCATGAAAACTGCGGGCGCGTTAGTTACGCCAAAAGGCATAACCACGAACTCATAGTGTCCATACTTCGTCCTGAACGCTGTCTTCGGAACATCATCCTTCTTCACCTTCAACTGATGGTAACCACTCCTCAAATCCAATTTAGAAAACACCCTCGAACCTCCAAGCTGATCAAAAATATCATCGATGCGAGGCAACGGGTATTTATTCTTAATGGTCACCGCATTCAACTCCCGATAGTCCACGCACATGCGACGCGAACCATCCTTCTTCTTTACCAGTAACACCGGTGCTCCCCACGGAGACACACTAGGATTAATATAACCCTTCAGCAACAACTCATCCAACTGCTTCCGCAACTCTTCCAATTCTGCAGGTGCCATACGATACGGCGCCTTCGAAATCAGCTGCGCACCTGGAACGAGATCAATAGAAAATTCCAGAGCTCGATCAGGCGGCAAACCGGACATCTCCTCGGGGAAGACGTCGCCAAAATCTCGCACCACAGCTGGCCACTCCAGCTCCATCTGCATAGCCACAGCCTCCACCGGCCTGGCCCGAAATCTGACAGGACCAAGCGAACTGCTACCACGACTGAACTCAAACACTGGATGTCCGGGAATCTCGAACACCACCTTCTTCCTCATGCAGTCGATCGTAGCATAGAAGCTCGCAAGCCAATCCATCCCAAAGACCGCATCGTAGTTGGTGATGTTGTGGACAATAAAATCAGCATAAAGCTCATGTCCACAAACCACCACAGAGCAAGGACTGCATCCACGATGCACCGTGACTACTCCATTCCCTGTAACGATGTTCCAACTCTTGGAGAGAGGGGACGTCGATAAGGAATGCTTCTCCACGAAGCTCTGGGCCAAAATGCACATCGATGCACCAGAGTCAAAGAGGACTCGGGCAGGGAACGTGCAAACCAAAACCACACCTAACAAACAGTCTAATCAATCAAATCTTACTCTAGCAACACCATACACAAGCATTCACATAATTTAACAATAAATTAATTAAGGAAGGAACAATCTAGATTGAAAGTTACCTGCAATGACCTCATCCATGGCCAAAACCTCCTCCTAAGTCATCAGAAATGCCTGCCTCCTCGGCAGAGCAGCCTGCTGAAAAGCCTGCTTCTGCGGAATGAGGGGCACCCCACGACCAGCGGGCACCGGGGCTCTCTGCTGCAACGGCGGGGCAGCAATAGGTGTCCTCCAAGGTTGCTTCAACCTCGGGCACTCCCGGATAGCATGGGCGGGATCTCCACAGATAATACATTGCCCCAAGAACTTCCTACACGATTCCTTGATATGGCCCTCCTTGCCACAGAAATGGCAAGTCCTCCGAACAGGCCCTCCTGGCCTTTTAAACTGAACAGGTGGGTTCGGCCTGAATCCAGACCTAACCACAGCTCTCGCCTGTTCTAAAGGCCTCTTCCCAGCACCAACAATAGACCCCTTCCTTTGGTTCACGAGCAGCTCCTGCCTCTTGGCTGCTACCAAAACCTTCTGATAAGATTCCCGATCAGAGGAGGTCACAAAACTCTGGAGCTCCGAAGCAAGTCCCTGCAGGAACCTCTGAGCTCTCTCCTCAGCGTCCTGCACCATCTTCGACGCAAACCGACTCAGCCTTATGAACTCCTGGTGGTACATGTCCACCGACGAGTTCCCCTGCTTCAGATCAATAAAACGCTGCAGCATCTCCTCCCTGGCAGCCTTCGGGAAGAACTCACCATCAAATCTGGCCTTGAAGGTAGCCCATATGATCGGCTCCACCAACATCTTCTCATCAGCATCCCACCAATTCCGAGCATTATCCTTCAGCTGGCGCTTCGCCAAGTCAACCCAACTAACTTCGTTGACCTTGGACATCTTCAGATTGTCCTCGATATTCCTCATCCATTCATCAGCAGCTAGTGGACCTTCGGTTCCATCGAAATACGCAGGACCCAGCTCTCTGAACTGCTTCGCCACGGGCTCAGGGCGAGGGGCTTCCACCACCTGAGCAGCTCGAGTCACCGGAGCATTCTGCACCTGCAGGAGCACACCCTGCTGAACTTGCATCATCTGCAACATCATCCGCATCATCTCTCCATTAGTGGGCTCCCGCTCAGGCTCCTCGTCATGAGGGGGCGCACCACTACCACCACCACGGGTGATTCGCCTTCCTGCCATCTAATAACGCAGAAAACGAAACAATTAGACTCATAGCTTAGGGCTCAGATGTCGAACTCATTTGTTGGACAATTCGTATTATTATCGTTATTCCGATAATTGCAGTTACAGAAGGACCTGCATGGGCCACCACTAAAACCTGTCACGACCCGCTTCCCTAAAATGGAGGCGAGACGTGAAAAGGTCCGCACGGGAGTGGAGCGGTGAAGCCCCAAACCCGATAAGCGTCATTCTAGTATAAGCAGGTCCCTGTAATTGCAAACGAAACAACAACAATAATAATAATATGAGACGAATATAAAATACCAATCCCACGGTTGTCCACAAAGTATTCAACATCACAGAAAAGCCTCCAGGCTAAAAGAAAGAGTCTAAGGGCCCAGAACAAGGCCAAACAAAAGCAACGACATAACAGAGTAAAGGTGCTACGCACCGACAACAAAACGACTGTCTAACAAAAGTAAAACACCACGAAGACACTAGGACTGGTCCCCAGTGTCCACGTACTCCCCGTCCAACACGGGCGCAAGCTCGACGTCCACAAACACCTCACCCTCAGCAAGCAACTCAGGCTCAAGGTCTAACATGTGTCACCCAAAAGAGAAAGGGGCAC
Organism: Scilla litardierei; assembly: GCA_030789695.1. Taxonomy (NCBI): domain Eukaryota; kingdom Viridiplantae; phylum Streptophyta; class Magnoliopsida; order Asparagales; family Asparagaceae; genus Scilla; species Scilla litardierei. Next base: position 234,769,812 of record CM061142.1, read on the forward strand.
ATGTCAGCAAGTCTAAAAAGACTTGGGCAAGGAAGCTAAAAGTGACTAACAACCTAGCATTTAAATGTTTAAACAATGGCATGGCAGTTGAATATGATGCAACAGTTTAAAAGAGTGACAAGCATGCACGATGTAGCAAAAGCTACCAATTCACTAATCACTTATCACTTATCACTTATCACTTATCACTTATCACTTATCACTTAACACTTAACACTTAACACTTATCACTTAACACTTAGTGCATAGAGAGTCCACTTGCTGGCCAGCTCGTTTATCTCTATCACTATCAATCACTTAAACACTAGAGATTTCGCCTGCTGGCCGGAGTGGCTGATCAAGCCAACTCGGGCTCAGTCCGCTTATCTCTTACCCCACCCACATGTGTCGAGCGTTGTGGTTAGCAACTCATTATGCTCGCTTCTGGTCACGAGCCAGGAAAAGAAGTGTGTGTTTGGCATAGGGGTACACCTAGCCGGTATCCGAGCGTTGGGGTTAGCAACTACAGGGCTCGCTTCTGGAACACGAGCCAGGAAACATGGTATTGTAGCGTGTGCTACGCAGTCACAATAAATAATCACTATGCAATGCCATGAGCAGATAATTGCGTACCGTTAAAGGAATTTAAACGTGACAGGCAAAATGCAATGACATGAACATATTCGCGTACCGTTAATTTAAAGTAAACGTGACATATGAGCATGATGGGGGTGACGGACCAAGCTTCGTTGTCAAGCTAGGTCAATGGCGTCTAAACGGCTATCCTTTCACCGTTTAGTCTCTTTTACGCTAAAGCATGGTAAATGGCCTAAGACATTGCCCAAATCAAGAGAGGCAAGTTTCACTTGCCTATCACCGGGGATGACGGTTACGAAAGTTCGTTTCTGCGGATGCTAGCTTACGGGGAATCGCTGTTATGGGGGACAATCATCAAAACACAAGTATTTTATTAGGGTTTCATAAAAATTACAATAGGATATGAAAACAACGGTAGATCGATTTCTTACCGAGAGGAGGCGGAAGAAACACTCCGGGGAACCCTAGGATCAGATCTGGAAAAGATTGGGGAAGTTTGGGGAAACTAGGGTTTTGGGGGATTTGGGGATTATGATGGATTTGGTGAGATTTTGGAGAAGATGAGAGGTAGATAGGGTGGATGGATGGTTTGGATGATGGATTTAGGGCTTGGAATGAAGGATTGAAGCTTGGAGGAAGATGGGGGCTCAAGGGGGAAGATTTTAGGGTTTTGGGTCGTGTTGGGGAAGAAGAAAACGTTTGGGTTGGGTTTAAATAGGATGGGCTGGCGGTTGCCCAGAAATTAGGGTTTCAACACTAGTTAGTCGGTCAAAGAGCAACCACTGACCGACTAGTTTGGCAACTAGTCGGTCGGTCGATCAACGCAGACCGACTAAGTGCAAACAGTAACTCCTGAACGAAAATAGGATTCTAGAGTTAGTCGGTCCATGAACAAGTACTGACCGACTAGTTTAGCAACTAGTCGGTCGGTGAACGTTCTTAGACCGACTAAGAGTAAACAGTAACTCAACTAAAATTAAGATGATGAGTTAGTCGGTTCAAGAAGCATTGCTGACCGACTAGTTTGCAACCTAGTCGGTTAACCAACGTTCTTAGACCGACTAACGATAAACAGTAACTCCTGAATAATTTAGAAAGCTAACTAGTCGGTCCAAGAAGGATTGCCGACCGACTGGATCGTCATCTAGTCTGTCGGTGCCCCTTCTTATACCGGTTAATGAGCACAAAAAGTTCCGATACGGAGCGCGGGGCCCCGGGATCGATTTCTAAGACTACTAGGCTTGATCTAATAGTTAGATATGACCGTTATGAAGTCCGTCACGAGTGACATACTTCGAAATCGACGATCCTAAGGAAGACACGAGAAAATACGACGAATCGATCGAAAATGAAAGTTACGGAGACGAAAACCACACAAGAGGAGAAAGTCCACCAAAACATATATTATATTATATTAAATCCAGATACATGAAAAGCAGTCGTTACAAGAAATTATTCTAATTCGTTGATGTATATAGACTATAAGAGTTCCTGCTTATATCAAACGAATGTCCTTAAGGCAGTGCAAAAGATTTGTGTCATTGAGTTGGGGTGCCCTAAAATAGTCGACTGCGGACGCATTGCATCGTAAAGTTGGTAAGCCATTAATTGATGCTAATTAATTTGGTATTTTTTAATAATTTCAGAAATTGATTGCTGCATTGTACATTTGGAACATGATTGCGTAGAAATTACGAAGATTGAGATGGGCTCGGTACACATTGAGGGGATCTGGGATGAAGCGGACAAAGAAGCAAAGGTTTGAAATTATTTTGCTTTGTTAACTGACTAATTTACTAGAAAATAAAGCTTAACATTTAGTGACTATATTGGTATCTGGTACTTAATTCAGCGTATTGTTGAAGGCTTAAAGGTTAATGAAGATTATACAAATCAGTTCACAACAAATAAAATTTTCCCCAGCATAGAAGAGCTTGGTAAATGGGTAAAAGGGGTCGGTGTGAAAACCGGGAATTTGGTTGTTACAAAATCATCAAATATGAGTACAAAGGGCAATAGGGTCCCAACTTATTATTTTTGTTGTGAAAGAAGTGGGACATATCGGCCACACAGGCCGGATATATCGGCCAAAAAATCAACTCGAAGCAAGAAGTGTTCATGTCCCTTCTACTTGAGGGCTAATGGTGTGGCAACAGATAAGTGGATTTTGACAGTTGTACGTGGCAATCACAACCATAAACCCGCAATGTACATCGAGCGACATCCAGATGAGAGGAGGTTCGGAGGTGGGGAGATGGCCACGGTGAGAGACTTGTCACATAGACTGCTTAGGCCAAGGGAAATCTTGAAATACCTGAAGGAAAAGTATAATGCAACATCTACCACAATCAACACTATTTATAAAGCCAGACAGAGGATGAAGGCAGGGGAAATGGCCTGGAGAGCAGAAATGCAGCTATTCCTTAATCTACTGACACAGCGTAATTACATTGTGTATCATGAAGTGGACGAAGTGACAACTGCAGTGAGGACTATATTTTGGGTACATCCGCAGTCGGTTGAGTTATTACGAAAATTTCCAGAGATTCTGGTTATGGACTGCGCGTTGAAGACCAACCGCAACAGGCCACCATTGATGGAGATGTATGGGGTGACGTTCACAGATATTCAGTTCGCAACGGCATTTTGTTACACGGAGGCCGTACGTGAGGAGAACTACTTGTGGGCCTTGGGGAAGTTGAGCTCTTTGCTGCATGGATACAGGATGCCACGTGTAATTTTGTCAGCACTGGAGCCAGCACTTATGAATGCCATTGGCCATGAATTTCCCCTTGCGGTGCACCAAATATGTAGAATGCACATATCCAAAAATATTGCCAAAAATTGCCAGCCCTCTTTTGAAGATCAAGAAAAATGGTTAGGTTTCATCTCTAGCTGGAATTTATTGGTGGGGGCACGCAAGGAGGAGGAGGATGTTGCTAAACTGAAGGCATTGGAGACCGAGTACAAAGATTACACAAGGGTCGTGAGCTATGTGAAGACATCTTGGTTGGACAAGTACAAGGAGAAGTTTATTTTTGTATGGACAGATGGCAATCTCCACTTTGGAAATGTCAGTACCAATAGAGCGCAGACCAAAAGAGCCCAGACTGAACATTCTAAGCTTAAAAGGGCATTGGGTTAATCGGCCTTCAGTTTATCCGCTTCTTGGCCAACCATACATGAATCATTAGAGGGGCAGCATATCGAGATCAAGGCATCATTCGAGAAATCTAAGATCATGTTGCAACATAATGTGCATGGGTTCTTGTTCAGGGAGCTGATAGGATTTACAACCGCTGCGGCGTTGAAGATAATGTCTGTGGAAGCTGATAAATCTGATCCTATGGGAACGGACCAATGCACAGGTGATTGTCTAGCTAGAATGATTTATGGTGTACCATGTGCCAATGAGATTGGCGAATACACAAGGGAAAATCGCCCCATTCCCTTAGATGCCGTAAATTCTCATTGGAAGCAGCTAGACATGGAGGCTAAGCCGGAATTGATGTCTGAAGAAGATGGGCTTATACATGCTGAATTAGAGTGCATACACAAGCTCTATGCTCAACTTGATGGGCCGATGAAGCAGGAGTTGTTAATTAAGTTGAAGGAGCTAGCTACCCCGGTGACAAATCTGATTACAGAGCCGCAAGTTAATGTCGTGTTCAATGGAAGAAGAAAAAGGGATAATAATTTGACAAATGAAGATACAGCCACCCCCATTCATCCTGCTCATTTTGATCATGACTTCGCCGATGCGGCTAGTTGCTCTGCTCAAATTCCACCTGAAGTCTCATCGAAACAAGAAAACGTCGGCCGTGTCCAGCCGAGACGGTCCCAAAGGATCAAAAATACGTCTGCCCCACCCATTCCTCCTCAACTTGCTAGAAAGAAACCAACTGTCAAAGTCGTGACATCTGGCAGTATGACTGGGGTTTCTGCTACAGCTTCATTTACAGCAGCAAATTATGAAGCAAAGGACGCTAGAGCCGTTCAAGGAGGCATACCTTATCTTGATCAATTCCCCGCTGCAATCGCCAAATATATATCAAACGTCACAGATGTGACGGCAGATGGGAACTATGGTTATATGGCTATATCTTCACATCTAGAGATGGGAGAGGACCAGTGGAAGGTGGTCAGAAGAGAGTTGCTTCAAGAGCTGCGTGACCACTATGATGTGTACTCAAAGGTGATGGGTGAGGAAAGTGCACAAGAACAGGTAGTGTCAATTAACTATATGGGTGACCACCCCCCGATGCAATATTGGATGACATTCCCTGAAGTTGGACATATAATCTCAAGTTGTTATAACTGTGTAATACATCTGCTGTCAATGCAACAATGTCTTTCATTTTTTCCGTTAAGATCAGGACCACACCAAGGTACGAAACGTGGTCCCTTCACCATAGGTTTTGTAAATAATAATCACTTTGTAAATATTCAACTTAAAGATAGAAGCCCGGTCCCACCGGTAATAAGGCAATGGAAGGCTAACCGCCTGCCTGCGGCCGAAGGATGGGTGGAAGGCCTTGAAGAGAGGATGCGACAATTCGAGACATTATTCTGTAAAGATGTAGGCAAATCTCCCACTGTAATTACCGTATCATCAGATCATTGAATTTATAATTTTGTGCAAATGTAGTGACTGCGTTTATAATGAAAGAATATACTGAATTTTTTGGGATTTTTGTACAAAATTTATGGGATTTCTGCACAACGGGAACTCAACGCGCCATCATGTATTTGCTTGTTGTGCGCTTTGAACATTTATGTTATGGGATACCGGAGCTAAATTCGCACAACTGGCATAATTTTGCCCGTTGTGAGCTTTGAGCAATTTATGTTACAGCATTAAAAATTTGCTCACCGCGCACAATGGACATAAAGGAGAATGCTAAGAGTTGGACTCATAATTGTGTGCTTTGGTATGTTATTGATGTTGAAGACCGTATACTGCAGTAAATGTGTTATTTATGTTGCATGAAGTGATTTCCACCTCTGCGTATTCTTGAATCTTTCTCTCCTTGACGATGGTCTACTTGAATTTATGGCATAAGTCCAATATCCCAAGTTCGTTTAAAGGAAAACTCTATACGTAACAATCTCGATGCATGCAGAGGCTATGTGAATGCTGGAGAAAATGACTCCAATGAAACACACTGACAAATCAGATTCATCCATACACATCAGGTAAAATATGGGACCGGTGTGAGCAATGAGAAAAAAATTGTATATCTGGTACACTGTGATGCTAAGCTCAATTCCAACGCAGTTCACGTGCACTAAGTATATTCCCGGGCAACTTCGATATTTCATACCATCCTTGTCCATTTCTGTGATGGATGTATGCTAATAGTTTTAATATCCACAAGAAATTAAGCAATCGGTGTACGAAGATCGCTAATGGTTGGCAAACAGATATTTAAACTAACAAGCGGTAAAAGACTGCACCAGACGGTGTTCATTGCCAATTGAATGTTCGGGGTTCATTACTAACGCATAAACCATCACATGTTCACCTTTCAAAATATGAAAACCATTTGGGGTACTAAGATGGCCACGATTCACAAAGACGCCTCGCTGGAGGGGGCGTTGGTAGCCAAACCGTCCTACGTTTGGGCCGATCCTCCACCGGACTCCCGACCAGATCACTGACACTTCCTCGCCTCAGCATCATGCCTCACGTCTGCAATCGAGTTTGGAGGAAGTGAGTTTCTCTCCAACTCGGCTATACGAGCCAGGAGACTGCTCTTCTCTACGTACCATCGCTCTTCGGAGCTCTTTCGAACCACTGACATAGAGGCCGCCCGATCTTTAGCTTTCGCAACCTCCCACTCCGCCTGAGATCTGCGGTCTCTCTCTTTCATCAGCTGCTCCTTCAAATCCTTAAGTTGAGATTCGAAGGAAACCGCCTTTTTTCCGCTCGGTAATCAACAATTGCACCACTCGGCGATGCAGTTCCGCCCCGACCAATGATGTCTGCAGTGAATCATGGATAAGTAAGACTGTAAGAGTAAGGCAACAGCACAACGAGACGACATTAGTACTTAACCTGGTAACTGCCATAAACGACTGAGTTAGCGAGCCTTTCAATGTCAATTTGACCCAGGACACTTTGGTCAATGGGAAGGATGGAGTTCTCCACCAGCCGACTGGCCACCCCCTATCCACCAATGCAGACTCGCCGTCCCAGACGGGGAAGAAGGGTCGGTGACGGTTCCCCCTAGTACCTTCCGATGGAACGTCAGTGGGCGGATTCAACAGCAATGCCCCCTCGTACGCCGGGGGGACATAGCCTGCCGGAACGAGACCTCCCCATGGCCACGTATCCCTTAGGGGAGTCTCAGGCAACTGCGGCTGCACATCCCCCCTGTCATGAAGGGAACGGTTATCATCTACGTCACCGTCTCTTCTTCCCTCTGAAGACTGGCCTTGCAAAGTTTCTTCGTCCCACTGACACGATTTCTCAGCCATATCTGCAGTGAAGGCACAAATCATGGCGAATGGTGATATATCCCCAAATTTGGCGGGATAAATATCCTCCACTTGACCGGACGCATGGCGGGGTTTTCTGGGGTCTTCGCGGGGGTTTTGTGCGGTCTGCTACATTAATACTCCGAGTTTGGCGGCAACTCAAATTTTTTGCCGGTTCCTGCATTATGGGTGGCCATCTTGCTTCTTGACTCTCTCGCTCTTCCGTTTGTTATTACAAGTATAAATAAACGGCGGATTAATTACTGAGCGCGCAAAACGGGGCAAAATTTGAACCGTTGTGCGCGGTGAGCAAACATAATTTAGTCACGCGCAGTATATGCGTAAATGAGGGATAGTTGTGCGCGGTCGAATATTTGGATTTATTATACGAATTTCCTCATCGCGCACAAATGGCATTACTGTATACAGTTGTGTGAGGAGATATATTAAACGACTAAAATGTTTTACTTGTCAGAATGGATACAAATATTCGCTGATATGACGCTTACGTGAAAAACTTTTCTCAAACAAAGTACCAGCAAATTCGGCAGATGGATGAGTAGATGAACGGTCGAATTCTTGTTTGTGGTCCCACCAACCTCTCACCTCATCCACCACATCCATCTCTACGTACCATCGCTTTTTGTCTTATTAATAGTAACACATGAAAGTGGAGCCCACAGAGGGAAAAAGATAGAATTTTTCAACGCAGCACAGCGGAACGACGCGAAACCTACTGCAAATTGCCCAGTTAACAACATTCGAACGCGAAGGTCCACATATTGTTTAGCGGGCCCCACAATATATTCTCGAGTCTCGACACCCCACTATCCAACCCCATTGAATCTAGTTGGTAGATGATGTGACATTTAATTAGGTATTTTTCCCATATTTAGCTTACGTGAATTAAGCTATATTCGACGACTCCTTGCAAGTCTAAGCGGAAGTTGGCCGGTTATATCATCTCCAAACCACACTGCAACAACACGCCAAATATGGTGTTTTCCCTCCATCAACCGCCCTGCAAAACTGGAATCATTTTGCCGGTTTGCTACAGGGCCATCCAAATTTGGAGAGTCAATGTAGCAACCTCCGATGTATAAAAAAACAGTGTAGCAACCTACATCCAGTTTTTGTATGTCTGTTTATTAGACCATACCTAGAACATTCATTATGATTCTGTTTGTTTATTTCGATCCCCCTATGGCATTATCCAAAAGACGGGAGTAAAATAACAACAATCGTGCCAAATAAGAGTCTAAATATATATAAAATCCAAAAAATCATAAAACCACATTATAAACTTAGGTGATAAGAGGAACGAAAGTCCAATATCAACATTGAGATACACGAAGGAAACTTAACGTCTCAAATCACAACACATATAGATATAGCATACATGGAGACCATATCACAAAATTCACACATATATGATATATGATCAACAAATATAGTGCGGAATTAAAATTAAACCCAAATAATAAACAAATGCAAACGAAATTATGTTTCAAGGGTTCGGATTTCCCAAGTAACTTCCTGCCTTGTTCCCGGTTATCCTACGTCCCTTCCACCCGGATACCTCCTGATACTCAAGTTAGAACCCTAACTTGAGGTTGCCTTTAAACCCACTTGTAGCAACCCTACGAGTGAAATCGAATACAATCGATGTCCTTCACTCCTACAACTTGGGAGTAAGCAAACCGCTCTTGCAAACCTAGCACAAAAACAAAATAACGAAAGTTATGAAATTATGAAAGCAACACTTACAATCCCATATGCCTTGAAGTAGAACTTGAAGGAGAAGTGTGTTGTGTGTTGAAGACTCTCTTAGAAGAGAGGAGAAAGCCCTTTCTCTTGACTGCACCTATTACCTTGACGATCACTACCGTTTGAATACACATCGCTCCTGCCTTTGCACCGGCTCCATTATATCAGTTCCCGCCTGTTACTCATGAATCCCTGTCAATAGAGAGGACTACTGCCGTAAAGGTGGAGGCCGAGGTAATAGATCGGGTGCCAATCGGCGGTTGAAGGCTGGACCGATATACGTGCACCTCATGGGCATTCACGTTCCGTTTGAATACACATCGCTCCTTCCTTTGCACCGGCTCCATTATATCAGTTCCCGCCTGTTACTCATGAATCCATGTCAATAGAGAGGACTACTGCCGTAAAGGTGGAGGCCGAGGTAATAGATCGGGTGCCAATCAGTGTCTCTAGGCTGGACCGATATATGTGCACCTCATGGGCATTCACGTTCCGTTTGAATACACATCGCACCTACCTTTGCACCGGCTCCATTATATCTGTTCCCGCCTGTTACTCATGAATCCCTGTCAATAGAGAGGACTACTACCGTAAAGGCGGAGGGCGAGGTAATAGATCGGGTGCCAACCGACGGCTCTAGGCTGGACCGATATACGTGCACCTCATGGGCATTCACGTTCCGTTTGAATACACATCGCTCCTGCCTTTGCACCGGCTCCATTATATCTGCTCCCGCCTGTTACTCATGAATCCCTGTCAATAGAGAGGACTACTGCCGTAAAGGTGGAGGCCGAGGTAATAGATCGGGTGCCAATCGGCGGCTCAAGGCTGGACCGATATACGTGCACCTCATGGGCATTCACGTTCCGTTTGAATACACATCGCTCCTGCCTTTGCACCGGCTCCATTATATCAGTTCCCGCCTGTTACTCATGAATCCCAGTCAATTGAGAGGACTACTGCCGTAAAGGTGGAGGCCGAGATAATAGATCGGGTGCCAATCGGTGGCTCAAGGCTGGACCGATATACGTGCACCTCAGGGGCATTCACGTTCCGTTTAAATACACATCGCTCCTGCCTTTGCACCGGCTCCATTATATCAGTTCCCGCCTGTTACTCATGAATCCCTGTCAATAGAGAGGGCTACTGCCGTAAAGGTGTAGGCCGAGGTAATAGATCGGGTGCCAATCGGCGGCTCAAGGCTGGACCGATATACGTGCACCTCAGGGGCATTCACGTTCCGTTTAAATACACATGGCTCCTGCCTTTGCACCGGCTCCATTATATCAGTTCCCGCCTGTTACTCATGAATCCCTGTCAATAGAGAGGGCTACTGCCGTAAAGGTGGAGGCCGAGGTAATAGATCGGGTGCCAATCGGCGGCTCAAGGCTGGACCGATATACGTGCACCTCATGAGCATTCACGTTCCGTTTGAATACACATCGCTCCTGCCTTTGCACCGGCTCCATTATATCTGTTCCCGCCTGTTACTCATGAATCCCTGTCAATAGAGAGGACTACTGCCGTAAAGGTGGAGGCCGAGGTAATAGATCGGGTGCCAATCGGCGGCTCAAGGCTGGACCGATATTCGTGCACCTCATGGGCATTCACGTTCCGTTTGAATACACATCGCTCCTGCCTTTGCACCGGCTCCATTATATTTGTTCCCGCCTGTTACTCATGAATCCCTGTCAATAGAGAGGACTACTGCCAATCGGCGGCTCAAGGCTGGACCGATATACGTGCACCTCATGGGCATTCACGTTCCGTTTGAATACACATCGCTCCTGCCATTGTACCGGCTCCATTATATCAGTTCCCGCCTGTTACTCATGAATCCCTGTCAATAGAGAGGACTACTGCTGTAAAGGTGGAGGCCGAGGTAATAGATTGGGTGCCAATCGACGGCTCAAGGCTGGACCGATATACGTGCACCTCATGGGCATTCACGTTCCGTTTGAATGCACATCGCTTATGCCTTTGCACTGGCTCCATTATATCAGTTCCCGCCTGTTACTCATGAATCCCAGTCAATAGAGAGGACTACTGTCGTAAAGGTGGAGGGCGAGGTAATAGATCGGGTGCCAATCGGCGGCTCAAGGCTGGACCGATATACGTGCACCTCATGGGCATTCACGTTCCGTTTGAATACACATCGCTCCTGCCTTTGCACCGGCTCCATTATATCAGTTCCCGCCTGTTACTCATGAATCCCTGTCAATAGAGAGGACTACTGCCGTAAAGGTGGAGGCCGAGGTAATAGATCAGGTGCCAATCGGCGGCTCTAGGCTGGACCGATATACGTGCACCTCATGGGCATTTACGTTCCGTTTGAATACACATCGCTCCTGCCTTTGCACCGGCTCCATTATATCAGTTCCCGCCTGTTACTCATGAATCCCTGTCAATAGAGAGGACTACTGCCGTAAAGGTGGAGGCCAAGGTAATAGATCGGGTGCCAATCGGCGGCTCAAGGCTGGACCGATATTCGTGCACCTCATGCGCATTCACGTTCCGTTTGAATACACATCGCTCTTGCCTTTGCACCAGCTCCATTATATCTGTTCCCGCCTGTTACTCATGAATCCCGGTCAATAGAGAGGACTACTGCCGTAAAGGTGGAGGCCGAGGTAATAGATCGGGTGCCAATCGGCGGCTCAAGGCTGGACCGATATACGTGCGCCTCATGGGCATTCACGTTCCGTTTGAATAAACATCGCTCCTGTCAGTGCACCGGCTCCATTATATCAGTTCCCGCCTGTTACACCTGAATCCCAGTCAATAGAGAGGACTACTGCCGTAAAGGTGGGGGCGAGGTAATAGATCGGGTGCGAATCGGCGGCTCAAGGCTGGACCGATATACGTGCATCTCATGGGCATTCACGTTCCGTTTGAATAAACATCGCTCCTGCCTTTGCACCTGCTCCATTATATCAGTTCCCGCCTGTTACTCATGAATCCCTGTCAATAGAGAGGACTACTGCCGTAAAGGTGGAGGGCGAGGTAATAGATCGGGTGCCAATCGGCGGCTCTAGGCTGGACCGATATACGTGCACCTCATGGGCATTCACGTTCTGTTTGAATACACATCGCTCCTGCCTTTGCGCCGGCTCCATTATATCAGTTCCCGCATGTTACTCATGAATCCCTGTCAATAGAGAGGACTACTGCCGTAAAGGTGGAGGCCGAGGTAATAGATCGGGTGCCAATCGGCGGCTCAAGACTGGACCGATATACGTGCACCTCATGGGCATTCACGTTTCATTTGAATACACATCGCTCCTGCCTTTGCACCGGCTCCATTATATCAGTTCCCGCCTGTTACTCATGAATCCCTGTCAATAGAGAGGACTATTGCCGTAAAGGTGGAGGCCGAGGTAATAGATCGGGTGCCAATCGGCGGCTCTAGGCTGGACCGATATACGTGCACCTCATGGGCATTTACGTTCCGTTTGAATACACATCGCTCCTGCCTTTGCACCGGCTCCATTATATCAGTTCCCGCCTGTTACTCATGAATCCCTGTCAATAAAGAGGGCTACTGCCGTAAAGGTGGAGGCCGAGGTAATAGATCGGGTGCCAATCGGCGGCTCAAGGCTGGACCGATATACGTGCACCTCATGGGCATTCACGTTCCACTTGAATACACATCGCTCCTGCCTTTGCACCGGCTCCATTATATCAGTTCCCGCCTGTTACTCATGAATCCCTGTCAATAGAGAGGACTACTGCCGTAAAGGTGGAGGCCGAGGTAATAGATCGGGTGCCAAATAGCGGATCAAGGCTGGACCGATATACGTGCGCCTCATGGGCATTCACGTTCCGTTTGAATACACATTGCCCCTGCCTTTGCACCGGCTCCATTATATCAGTTCACGCTTGTTACTCATGAATCCCTGTCAATAGAGAGGGCTACTGCCGTAAAGGTGGGGGGCGAGGTAATAGATCGGTGCCAATCGGCGGCTCAAGGCTGGACCGATATACGTACACCTCATGGGCATTCACGTTCCGTTTGAATACACATCGCTCCTGCCTTTGGACCGGCTCCATTATATCAGTTCCCGCCTGTTACTCATGAATCCATGTCAATAGAGAGGGCTACTGCCGTAAAGGTGGAGGGCGAGGTAATAGATCGGGTGCCAATCGGTGGCTCAAGGCTGGACCGATATACGTGCACCTAATGGGCATTCACGTTCCGTTTGAATACACATCTCTCCTGCCTTTGCACCGGCTCCATTATATCAGTTCCCGCCTGTTACTAATGAATCCCTGTCAATAGAGAGGACTACTGCCGTAAAGGTGGAGGCCGAGGTAATAGATCGGGTGCCAATCGGCGGCTCTAGGCTGGACCGATATACGTGCACCTCATGGGCATTCACGTTCTGTTTGAATACACATCGCTCCTGCCTTTGCACCGGCTCCATTATATCAGTTCCCGCCTGTTACTCATGAATCCCTGTCAATAGAGAGGGCTACTGCCGTAAAGGTGGAGGTCGAGGTAATAGATCGGGTGCCAATCTGCGGCTCAAGGCTGGACCGATATACGTGCACCTCATGGGCATTCACGTTCCGTTTGAATACACATCGCTCCTGCCATTGCACCGGCTCCATTATATCAGTTCCCGCCTGTTACTCATGAATCCCTGTCAATAGAGAGGACTACTGCTGTAAAGGTGGAGGCCGAGGTAATAGATCGGGTGCCAATCGACAGCTCAAGGCTGGACCGATATACGTGAACCTCATGGGCATTCACGTTCCGTTTGAATGCACATCGCTTATGCCTTTGCACTGGCTCCATTATATCAGTTCCCGCCTGTTACTCATGAATCCCTGTCAATAGAGAGGACTACTGCCGTAAAGGTGGAGGGCGAGGTAATAGATCGGGTGCCCATCGGTGGCTCAAGGCTGGACCGATATACGTGCACCTCATGGGCATTCACGTTCCGTTTGAATACACATCGCTCCTGCCTTTGCACCGGCTCCATTATATCAGTTCCCGCCTGTTACTCATGAATCCCTGTCAATAGAGAGGAATACTACCGTAAAGGTGGAGGCCGAGGTAATAGACCAGGTGCCAATCGGCGGCTCTAGGCTGGACCGATATACGTGCACCTCATGGGCATTTACGTTCCGTTTGAATACACATCGCTCCTGCCATTGCACCGGCTCCATTATATCAGTTCCCGCCTGTTACTCATGAATCCCTGTCAATAGAGAGGACTACTGCCGTAAAGGTGGAGGCCAAGGTAATAGATCGGGTGCCAATCGGCGGCTCAAGGCTGGACCGATATACGTGCACCTCATGGGCATTCACGTTCCGTTTGAATACACATCGCTCCTGCCTTTGCACCGGCTCCATTATATCAGTTCCCGCCTGTTACTCATGAATCCCTGTCAATAGAGAGGACTACTGCCGTAAAGGTGGAGGCCGATGTATTAGATCAGGTGCCAAATGGCGGCTCAAGGCTGGACCGATATACGTGTGCCTCATGGGCATTCACGTTCCGTTTGAATACACATCGCTCCTGCCTTTGCACCGGCTCCATTATATCAGTTCCCGCCTATTAATTATGAATCTCTGTCAATAGAGAGGACTACTGCTGTAAAGGTGGAGGCCGAGGTAATAGATCGGGTGCCAAATGGCGGATCAAGGCTGGACCGATATACGTGCGCCTCATGGGCATTCGCGTTCCGTTTGAAAACACATCGCCCCTGCCTTTGCACCGGCTCCATTATATCAGTTCACGCCTGTTACTCATGAATCCCTGTCAATAGAGAGGGCTACTGCCGTAAAGGTGGGGGGCGAGGTAATAGATCGGGTGCCAATCGGTGGCTCAAGGCTGGACCGATATACGTGCACCTCATGGGCATTCACGTTCCGTTTGAATACACATCGCTCCTGCCTTTGCACCGGCTCCATTATATCAGTTCCCGCCTGTTACTCATGAATCCCTGTCAATAGAGAGGGCTACTGCCGTAAAGGTGGAGGGCGAGGTAATAGATCGTGTGCCAATCGTTGGCTTAAGGCTGGACCGATATACGTGCACCTAATGGGCATTCACGTTCCGTTTGAATACACATCTCTCCTGCCTTTGCACTGGCTCCATTATATCAGTTCCCGCCTGTTACTAATGAATACCTGTCAGTAGAGAGGACTACTGCCGTAAAGGTGGAGGCCGAGGTAATAGATCGGGTGCCAATCGGCGGCTCTAGGCTGGACCGATATACGTGCACCTCATGGGCATTCACGTTCTGTTTGAATACACATCGCTCCTGCCTTTGCACCGGCTCCATTATATCAGTTCCCGCCTGTTACTCATGAATCCCTGTCAATAGAGAGGGCTACTGCCGTAAAGGTGGAGGTCGAGGTAATAGATCAGGTGCCAATCGGCGGCTCAAGGCTGGACCGATATACGTGCACCTCATGGGCATTCACGTTCCGTTTGAATACACATCGCTCCTGCCATTGCACCGGCTCCATTATATCAGTTCCCGCCTGTTACTCATGAATCCCTGTCAATAGAGAGGACTACTGTTGTAAAGGTGGAGGCCGAGGTAATAGATCGAGTGCCAATCGACGGCTCAAGGCTGGACCGATATACGTGCACCTCATGGGCATTCACGTTCCATTTGAATGCACATCGCTTATGCCTTTGCACTGGCTCCATTATATCAGTTCCCGCCTGTTACTCATGAATCCCTGTCAATAGAGAGGACTACTGCCGTAAAGGTGGAGGGCGAGGTAATAGATCGGGTGCCAATCGGCGGCTCAAGGCTGGACCGATATACGTGCACCTCATGGGCATTCACGTTCCGTTTGAATACACATCGCTCCTGCCTTTGCACCGGCTCCATTATATCAGTTCCCGCCTGTTACTCATGAATCCCTGTCAATAGAGAGGACTACTGCCGTAAAGGTGGAGGCCGAGGTAATAGATCAGGTGCCAATCGGTTGCTCTAGGCTGGACCGATATACGTGCACCTCATGGGCATTTACGTTCCGTTTGAATACACATCGCTCCTGCCTTTGCACCGGCTCCATTATATCAGTTCCCGCCTGTTACTCATGAATCCCTGTCAATAGAGAGGACTACTGCCGTAAAGGCGGAGGCCAAGGTAATAGATCGGGTGCCAATCGACGGCTCAAGGCTGGACCGATATACGTGCACCTCATGGGCATTCACGTTCCGTTTGAATACACATCGCTCCTGCCTTTGCACCGGCTCCATTATATCAGTTCCCGCCTGTTACTCATGAATCCCTGTCAATAGAGAGGACTACTGCCGTAAAGGTGGAGGCCGATGTATTAGATCAGGTGCCAAATGGCGGCTCAAGGCTGGACCGATATACGTGTGCCTCATGGGCATTCACGTTCCGTTTGAATACACATCGCTCCTGCCTTTGCACCGGCTCCATTATATCAGTTCCCGCCTGTTAATTATGAATCTCTGTCAATAGAGAGGACTACTGCCGTAAAGGTGGAGGTCGAGGTAATAGATCGGGTGCCAATCGGCGGCTCAAGGCTGGACCGATATACGTGCACCTCAAGGGCATTTACGTTCCGTTTGAACACACATCGCTCCTGCCTTTGCACCGGCTCCATTATATCTGTTCCCGCCTGTTACTCATGAATCCCTGTAAATAGAGAGGACTACTACCGTAAAGGTGGAGGCCGAGGTAATAGATCGGGTGCCAATCGGCGGCTCAAGGCTGGACCGATATACGTGCACCTCATGGGCATTCACGTTCCGTTTGAATACACATCGCTCCTGCCTTTGCACCGGCTCCATTATATCAGTTCGCTCCTGTTACTCATGAATCCATGTCAATAGAGAGGACTAATGTCGTATAGGTGGAGGCCGAGGTAATAGATCGGGTGCCAATCGGCGGCTCTAGGCTGGACCGATATACGTGCACCTCATGGGCATTTACGTTCCGTTTGAATACACATCTCTCCTGCCTTTGCACCGGCTCCATTATATCAGTTCCCGCCTGTTACTCATGAATCCCTGTCAATAGAGAGGACTACTGCCGTAAAGGTGGAGGCCGATGTAATAGATCGGGTGCCAATCGGCGGCTCTAGGCTGGACCGATATACGTGCACCTCATGGGCATTTACGTTCCGTTTGAATACACATCGCTCCTGCCTTTGCACCGGCTCCATTATATCAGTTCCCGCCTGTTACTCATGAATCCCTGTCAATAGAGAGGACTACTGCCGTAAAGGTGGAGCCCGAGGTAATAGATCGGGTGCCAATCAGCGGCTCTAGGCTGGAACGATATACGTGCACCTCATGGGCATTTGTTTTCCATTTGAATACACATCGCTCCTGAACGTGCAGTGGCTACTAAACAATAGATATTTATAGATCGGTTGCGAGACGCAATCGGTATGCCACGTAATGGTGAAAGTACAACCGCCATCTCATACAATCTCATTTCGGAGGTACGTAATGATGACAGTAAATGATTCTGCTTTCTTCTCAACAATGTTCACGTGTGGTAGCTAGAGAATGCGTCAAGTAGAACCTCGGTTTCCGTGTAAGCCCTTCATTACGATTTTTTTTGCCCATCCGAACGGCTGCTTTACCCCAGCCGTCTGATGAGATCGTTTTAGTCAGTTCCACTTCCATATGTAATCCAACGGCTGAGATTAAAATAACCAATCGTTATATATATATGGAGTCAGTAAACCAGGGGTTTCGCGGAAAATTTCATTCCTCTTTCCTTTGGTCTGTCGTTCCGTTTTCTTCTTAATCTCAACACTCTCGCATTTCGTACTTGGGTTTCTTCATGCCGCCAAAACGATCTCGTGAGTCGACTTTTTCTGACCCTTGGGGAGTTAGTGATGATGATTCACCGTCACCTGAACACGATGATCCCCTTCCCTCATCGTTCCCGGCCAATAGACCCATTCTACGTGATTCGCTTTCGCTTGGTCCAACTCAAGGTGAACACAATGTGCTGTTGCCTCCTCCCGGGTTTCCTCCTTTACATGCAGGTTCATCAGTTTCATCTCCGGCTGAAAAAGCCCCACTCGAGGACAACAGTAACGGCCTCCTCTCTATGGTTGGGATGTCTCGCCGTCAGGACTCTGTTCTGCACAACCTCCGTAGCAAACTCGAGTAGCTTACTACGTCTGTCTCTGTACTTACAGATGAACAACGTCAGCTTAAGGATATACTCATAGGCAATGTAAGCCCCGCATCTGCTGCTTCATCATCCTCCCATCAGCCAGTGAACTTTACTCGTAGATTAGGAGAAATTGAAACCCATCTCTCCAACACCAATCTGGCGATCTCACTTCTGCGTAGCGACTTCGACACTATGATGCTCATAATGTCGAACATACAAGAGAAGATGGAGACTCTGGTGCCCTCTCCTAGAGACATCTGTACTGTTGCCCCACCATCACCACCTCCGCCTCAGCCTCCGCCTCCAGGTTTTTGAGGTGGCCGGGCCTTTGGCGCACAAGCCTTTCTGTTGTCTTATATTGTATTTTTGATCATCGACGGAGAAGAGTGTTTGTGGGTAGATATTCTTTGGTGTTTTATGTCATTATGTACGAAATGTAGTTTCAAATTTGTTGTGGTATGTACAGTGTAACGTATAAATGTTGTAGTATGATAGAATTCAGACCTTAATACACTCTCATTTAATTTGATACAATTGCATGACATTACGAAATTGATATATGTGATATATACATCGATGCTTACTTGAATCAATGTCCGAAATTGAAATTACCTATGTAAAAACTTTTTACCGTTATATGATTTACCCAGCGAGCACAACGGGCATAAATTGTGACCGTCCTTATATACGTTGTGATAAAACATTTACGTTTGCACACAATTACTCAGCGCGCACAACGGTCACATAATGTGTTTGACCGATGTGCGGGCTGTGAGCATACCCGTATCTGATTATCCACAATTACTCAGTTCACACAACTGCACGTAATTGTGACCTTTTTGCGCGCGGAGCCAAACTATTCTATATTACAAGTGAGAAAAGCTTTTGAATTTGTCCTATGTGGCAGTGTCATGTCAAGTTTTGGGGGGAAATATCTTGGATTGAGAAAATATGTTGGGAATACACAAAAGCATTGTAGAGAAATTAGTTGGGAGAATACAAAAGCTTTTCTTTTTTGAAATTGGTAGCATTAGCACTTAAGTCTTAATATATCCACATTGAAGCAAATAGATGGGTGTAGATACATACTCCTTCCCCTTTTGTAGTTAGGTCCTGTCCTTTTGGCATCCGTATTTACGACACGCACACCCTACGCTGACGACACGCACACCCACACTTTCCTCTCCTTCCCCGTTTCGCGTGTTAACCGCTATCGTGTTCATGGGGAATTATTTTTGCTCCGTGCACAATTTGCACGGGAAATTTCTAGTATACATACAAGTGAAAAGACAACACATATCGTACTGTTTACAGAATAAGACACCATATATCTTTGTGAATGATACTCATCTGTCACGCTGTTGGATTTGATGGTGTCCCATTTTGTAACGTCCCATTATGAGTAATATTGTACAAACATAAATAATTTGCTCATCTTACACAACAGCCATTATTTTCCCCGTTGTGCGCGTTGAGCAATTTTGTTATTGGCCTTCAAGTTTGCTCAACGCGTACCGTAAAGGCCAAACCTTCTTGGGAACATCATCTGGCTGAAACAATATGTTGTAGATTCACTCGTCTTTATGTCCAATACAATATCACGCACAGTGACTCTACTGTAGTCTATCGTCCTCATCATTGGGCCAGTCCAATTCGTCTATAAATAGCCTCTCTTCCCACTAGACCTTGTCAACCACTGCACTTCTTAATGATAGTATTCTAACTGATTCTATCTGTTTCTACTTCATACACTATTTTTTCTTCACAATGCTAAATATTTCCCGTTGTTCATCACTGCTTCGTCTTCAACACACAAAGATGAACAATATACTACCAGCAATTGACGTGTACTGGAAGATGTTATTTGCTCCTTCATATGTTCTACTACAGCAGCGGATTCTTCCGAGAAGAAGCAACCGTGATATATTTTTATATCAGTGCCTAAACGTAAAGTTGCATGTCTTTATACCCTATTTTTTACTTAAATATGCTTTTTATCGTTCATAATTGATGCTTCTTCAACGCATACAGTGGCATGCTCTGAAGAATCCAGATCAGCCAACTTCGTTAAAGGAGTGGCTACTTATACCGTTATGGACTATCTGGATGCTAGTGATGATGGTGCGTGCTATTGGAGCTGATCATAAATGCCATCTTGCTTGAGCTGTTCAGCATGACTCTGTCACTGTGAACAGTTTTGCGTAGTGGGATTCAATGTACCATTAGGATATTCCCGTGATTGAATTTCATACCAGTTCCAAACTGTGAAGTTGCAAAATGTTTAGCTGTAGTTTCAACTTTGTTGTGTAATGTACAGAATAATGCATAAATGTTGTAGTATTTTGGAATTCAGACCCTAATACAATGTCATTTTATTTGATACAATTGTATGACAATACAAAAATGATATAGGTGATATATATGTCCGACGTTGATATTACTGAGCAAAATTGTTTACCGAACTATAAATAACATTTATGCATTATGTACATTATAATGCATAATGCTGTAGTTTGTTAGAATTCAGACCTTAATACTATGTCATTTAATTTGATACAATTACAGGACAATACAAAATTGATATAAGGTGATATATACATTGATGCTTACTTGAATCAATGTCCGACATAGATATTCTGATCAAACACTGTTCACCGAACTATAAATTCCCCAGGACGCACAACAGGCTCATGCTATATGTTGTGATAAACTATTTACGTGTGCACACAGTTACTAGCATGCACAACATTCGTATCGATTTGTTTGACCGCTGTGCGCGATGAGCAAAACAGTATCTTGTTATCAACCATTACTCAAATCACACAACTGGATGTAGATGTGACCCTTTTGCTCGCAGAGCCAAACTGTATGCAATTAAACACAATAGACCATCGCACACAACAGTCAGATGCCATGACCGTTGTGCGTGCTGAGCAAAACTGTATTACATGCTCCATTAGCCACAGTTAATCATCCCGTCATATGGGCAACATAAGGTAAGGTTGCGAGCACTGATCAAATTACACCCACCTGGGCGCGTTGAGCAAAACGGTCGTAACGAATAATTGCTCTGCGTGCAAAACGTTCAATAAAAAATCCCAAAATATAAAAGAAACACAAAATCGGGCGAGAATTAAATAATGTTCAGTCTGACATTATTTAAAAAATCAAAATTTAAGCAAATTTGATGCGCAGCAGTTGATTGATGGGTGTAAAGACAATTAAGTGATAAGACAACACATATCCTACTGTTTACATAATAGGACATCAAAAATAGCTACATTTCTTTGATTTGTTTAAAAAAATACATTTTGGATATATAATACAGCACGCACAACGGATCAAAATACACCCAGCTGTGCGCGTTGAGCAAAGTGGACGTTACGAATAATTACTCTGCGCCCACAACGTTCAATACAAAATCCCCATAATTAATAACTTCAGCGCGCACAACGTTCAATATAAAATCCCAATAATAAAGAAGAAAAAAAAATTGGGGGAGAATTAATTAATGTTCAGAGTCACTTCAGACTGACAGGCCAGTTAAAAAAAATTACCATTGAAGCAAATTTGATGCGCAACAGTTGATTGATGGTGTAAAGATATTTAAGTGATAAGACAACACATATCAGACCGTTTACAGAATACGACAGCAAAAATATCTACATTTCTTTGATTTGTTAAAATTTGATTCTTAGTGCGGGGTATATAAAAAGGTATACATTTATAAAATATAATACAGCGTGCACAACGGATCAAAATACACCCAGCTGTGCGCGTTGAGCAAAACAGTCGTAACGAATAATTCCTCTGCGCGCACAACGTTCAATACATTTAATTCCCATAATTCCCATAATTTATTACATCAGTGCGCACAACGTTCAATACATTTAATGGATAAGACAACACATATCCGACTGTTTGCAGAATAAGACAGCAAAAAGATATACATTTCTTTGATTTGTTTAAATTTGTCCCTTAGTGCGAGGTATATAAAAAGGTATACATTTAGAATATATAATACAGCGGGCACAACGTAACAAAATATACACAGCTGTCCGCGTTCAGCATAGTGGTCGTAATGAATACTTACTCTGCGCGCACAACATTCATTACAAAATCCCCATAATTAATAACTTCAGCGCGCACAACGTTCAATAAAAAATCCCAATAATAAAGACGAAACACAAAATTTTTGTAGATTAATTACTGTTCATACTGACATGCAAGAAAAAAAATCAAAATTGATGCAAATATAATGGCAGCAGTTGATTGATGGGTGTAAGGAAATTTAAGTAATTTGACAACACATATATGATAGTTTACATAATAAGACTGCAAAAATATTCACATTTCTTTGATTTGTTAAAATTTGAGTTTTAGTCCGCACCGTGCGGGGTTTTTAAATTGTATACATTTTGGACATATAATACAGCGCGCACAACGGATCAAAATACACCCAGCTGTGCGCGTTGAGAAAAACGGTCGTAACGAATAATTACCATGCGCACACAACTTTCAATACTAAATTCCCATAATTAATATCTTCAGCGCGCACACCGTTGAATAAAAAATCCCAATAATAAAGAAAACACAAAATTGGGTGGAGAATTAATTAATGTTCAGACTGACATGCCAGATAAAAAAAATCAAAATTGATGCAAATATAATGCAGAGCAGTTGATTGATGGGTATATAGACATTTACGTGATAAGACAACAAATATCCGACAGTTTACAGAATAAGATAGCAAAAATATTCACATTTCTTTGATTTGTTTAAATTTGCGTCTTAGTGCAGATTGTGCGGGGTATTTAAAAAGGTATACAGTTTGCATATATAATACAGCGCACACATCGGATCAAAATACACCCAGCTGTGCGCATTGAGCAAAACAGTCGTAACGAATAATTACTCTGCGTGCACAACGTTCTATACAAAATTCCCATAATTAATTACCTCAGCGCGCACAACGTTAAATAAAAAATCCCAATAATAAAGAAAACACAAAATTGGGGGAGAATTAAATAATATTCAGACTGATGGGTGTACAGACATTTATTACTGTGATAAGAAACACATATCTTACTGTTACCAGAATAAGACAACTTATATCTATGTGTTGATACTCATGGGTCACACTGTTTGATTTGAGGTGTTCACATCGCTATAAATGGATTTATGAGTAATATTGTATAAACATAAATAATTTGCCCAACTCGCACAACTGCCATATTTTTACTCGTTTTACGCTTTGAGCAATTTTCTTAGAGGCAATCAATTTTGTTAGCGTCAATTTCTGTAGCCTACAGTAACCCAACTGTAGTCTCAGCCTCATCCATGCGGACCATACCCAGTCCAATTCGTCTATATAAAGTGATTCACTTCCCTCTAGACATCGTCAACCACTACTCCTCTCGATGATAGTGTTCTATATGGTTATACCTATACACTATATTTTCTTTTACATGCTAAATTTTTGTTCTTACTACTGAATGCTTCGTCTACGACACACAAAGATGGCCAGCCAATAAACTTGCGGTAATTGCCGTGATGCTGAAATTGAATTCGTCACATTTATATGGGCATCAAAGATGGAGTCTGCTACTTCAGATATCATCAACGATGGTGTTGGCTCCTTCAGAAGAAGCACACGATGTTTTCGAATGCTTCACATTGCCATCAGCCTGAAGGTGCCACCAATGTATCGGCTCTCAAACTGCGCAATCTTCTCTGAAACTATGCATCCTCATTTGTATCCATGCTCAGAAGAATTTCTTACGAGTGCCATTATTGCATTTCATACCAGTGCAAAAATGTGAAGAATCTCTATTGGAGCTGCTCATAACTGCAATATCCACAGGAGACACGGTCACGGCATGAGAACTTGTCGTATGAGCAAAACTGTATTCCATTGCTCAAAGTTAATCAGCCTGCCATGCGTCCAAAAGTAGTGACCTTTGTGTCCACTAAGCAAAAATATTACCTATACTGTGATTTGTCACAGTTACTGTCTTCTGATATGATGCTGTATGTTTTTTTTGAAAAAACTTGGACATGCACCGCAAGAGTATCGGTGTATTTAGATTTTTCTCTTTTGCTAATCGAAACCAGATGTTTTTTTTCCGTTGTGCGCGTTGAGTATAAAAAGGTATACCTTCAAGCAATTTTTCTCTTCGCGCACCACCGCAGTCGGATACTAGTTGGAACAACGTCTGGCTGGTATCCATCTGCCATATATTCACGAGCACGAACTGTTACTCTACGGTGTTTCCATCCTCATACTTGGTCAGTCCAACTCGTCTGTATATGGTTTCCATACCCACCAGACCTCATCAACCACTACCCCAGGTGATTATAGTTCCTTTATCTGATTCTCTCTGATTCTTCTAATACAATGTTTTTTCTTCAAATTTGTAATTTTGTTGTTGTTCATGAGTGCGTCGTCTACAGCACACAAAGATGTCCAATATACTAGCGGCAAGTGCCGTGATGCATAAATTGAATACATCACCTTTATATGGCGGCGAAGATGTTCTTTTGCTCCTCTTCGCATGATCTGTTCTTCTTCATTGCAAACCTCAAATGAAGGCAAAGATGTTCTTGCAATCATTACAGCTTCATTCTCGTCCATGCCAACTTGCAAAAATTCTTTGACCCTTCGTAAGTTCCGTTCAGAATCATTGCATACATAACTGCTTGATGATAACAACTGTTCTATCTTATATCTATCTAAGTCTAATTATATTTACTTTTTTATTCTATCTTTTCCTAGGGGAGTTTGTACTTGCTGGTATCCCTCATGCTCCCAAGGGTGTTCGAAGTGTCATGGTTTGCCTTGAGATAGATGCCAACGGTATCTTGAATGCCTCTGCAGAGGAAAGTATGTGTGCAGAAAAATAAGATCACTATCACTAACGATAAGTGCCACGTAGACCCAGGAGGAGATTGAAAGGATGTTCCTTGAGTCAAAGAAGTATAAAGCAGAAGATGCAGCGAACAAGAGAACGGTGGAGATGGAGTGTTATGTTCATTGGAATGCATAAATGTTGTAGTATGTTGGAATTCAGACCTCAATATAATGTCATTTAATGTGATACATTTGCAGCCCATTACACAGACCTTAATACAATGTCATTTAATGTGATAAATTTACAGCCCATTACAAACTTGTGATTGGTGATATATACATTGATGCTTGCTTAAATCAAATTCCAACAATGAAATTTAATGGGAAAAATTAGTGAAAGTAATATACTAAGATTTACACAGTGCGCACAACTGGCAAACGACGTGAACGTTGTGTGCGTTTAGAAATTTTGATCGAGGCCAACGATTATGCTCACATCACTCAGCACGTCAGTGGATCTTTATTTGGGAACATCATCTGTGTAATACATACAATAAATACCCGAGGTACAAGATTATTCTGTATATTCATGAGAAATTGTCTGTTGTCCTTTATTTAGTAGAAGTGATACTTTTGTTTATACCAGCTTCCATTTACCCCTGGACACTAATTAATCATCCCACATAATTGCTCAGCGTGCACAACTTGCAACAGAAATGAAAGTTGTTCGCGCTCAGCACCGCTTTCTATAATTACCGAGTTTTGCTCGTCACGCACAATGGTGTTATTTATCAATCCGTTGTGCGCTCGGAGCTAAACTGTATACAATTACATAGTACACACAATTACTCATCGCGATCATATACGGAAGGTCATTCTCCCGCCAGTCTCGTCCTCGGTGACGGGGCCGTGTCGGCCGTCTAACAGGGTTCCCGGGTGTCGACCTGGAATCAGGGGGAGAAAGTAAACGCTCTCACTCGGCATCTTTTGCAACAATTCCCTTCATTAAATTCTGAAAAAATTACATATGACTCGCTCACGAGCAGCAGTCTTACAAAAGTAACGATTCCCAAAATTTAGGAAGAAGACGCACCGTCGGCTGTAAAGAGGTCCGTTATCGCTCTCGCCACCCTTTCCATCTTGGCGGTGGCCCGAGATTTGAAAGCGTCGACCTCTTGCTCCTTCTCGAGAAGCTTGGCCTGAAGGTCATCAACCTCCTTACTCGATGCCTCAAGATCAGCTCGGAGTTGAGAACGCTCTCTAACCCACTGATCTTCCAACTGCTTCTTGGCGCTTGACAAGGCGGCGAGGCTGGATTTCGCCTCCGAGGCCGCCCAATCTGACTTGCCCTTGGTGGCCATTATCTTCCCCAAATCTTCCTCCTGCTTCTTCACCTGAGCTCTGAGCTCAGAAGCCTCGTTCTCGGCATCCGCCACACGGCGCTGCCCCTCGATCAGTTCGCGGGCCCTGCGGCGCAGACCTGCCCCGAAAATGGTCACCTGCAGATGGCGACAATCAGCAAAACCAGACGGGGAAGAAAAATTCGGAATGCACATTGGCAACGAACCTGAAGGCCACTGCGAACGAAGCAGTTGGCCATCGTCTCAAGGTCGACCCCATTCAGGAAATTGACATCCCTTGGCAGAGTGATATTCTCCGCCAGACGAGCCCCCTTCCCAAAGTCCAGGAGGGCCGACTCGGCCGTCCCCACGATGTATGGTGGCCGATAGGTCTCCCCGTGAATCTCCCCATGATAGCCAGACCCAAAGCGGTTCGACTGCAGAAGGTGGCCGAACTCTGGAGGTATGTGGCCGACGGAAGGGACCGGAGGATCAATGTCCTCGTATGGCCACCCATCGTGTGGCGTGCTGGAGGACGATGCGCCCCCAACTCGAGGATCAGAAGGAGCCGCCTTCAAAGACCGCGCAGCTTGACTTGAGGAGCATCCAGCCTCCCCCAACTCCAGCATGAGGTTCCCCGATTCCTCCCATTCCTCCCATTCCTCCTCTGCCCTCTTCCTCTTACGGCCTTCTTCATTGGCCCGCTCCATCGCTGAAGTAACCTCTCTGTATGCTCCTCCCGCCAATTTTTTTTCTGGAAGAAATAATAAGATGATGAGATTTCCTCGGAGCGCTAAAGCCATTGGCCTCACCTCCAATTTCTTTTATTACGCGAACGAATGGACAAGATGATCGACACGTGTCGGAATTTTGTCAAAAATAACGGTTGAGATAGGCGAATGGTTTTGGCGGCCTTAATCCAAATTTGATGCTTCGAATGTCGTGCCCTATTAAAGGAAATTACCTATCAGTCGGCCTCGATCCGCGTTTATAATCGAGAACGAATCACAGGGACCAATGTTGAACCCGTGTACGGCGCCGAAAAGGCATGGGGTTATTGCTCATCGCACAAAACGACTCAAACCCTATAATTGCTCTCCGCACACGCCCACTCAAAACTCACAATTGCACACAGCACACAACCATTTTTTTTCCATCCACGTTTACATGTGAAAGGGTAAATTTATTATTCGTATCACCGTTGCATAATTGTTAAGAAATTCCATGTCACAACTAGTCCTTACATAAAGTTTGGAAATGGTGCATGTCAACAGGCAGAGTGTATGTCATGGCATATACATCTACTGTAGTAAAGGCAGTAACAACTATACTTATGAACATGTGAAAGCGTGCATGTGCAACAGGCAAGGTGTACAACAATGGATCGACACATGCAATAGGCAGAGTGTAATGCAAGACTGAGGTGCATTCAATCATTGAGATACAAAAACAATCAATTCAAAGTGTCAAATAATACATCTTATGCATGTAGTCCTCATCTAAGGGTGTTAGTGTTACGATTTGATGTATGATGAGAGACTTGTACTTTTGCCCTTCTTTTTTCGAGTGAGTTGTGAATATGAAGATGTTGGTGTATGTATAAGATGTATCAATGTATCATTAAAATGGAATATTGTGTTATTTTCTCAGTCTTTTTATTTGTGATGGAGTTTTACTTGTACTTCCCTGCAAGTGCGAACTACCTGCAGTGTTCTTTCTGCTCTCTTCTTTTATTTCTTTCTACGTAAAAACACTCGTCTTTTCGGGAATACATGATAAGGGTTCGTACTTATCGGATATCCCGGGGACCGGGTCGCATTGAATGAAGGCCAGTCGAACGAATTCTCCCGCCCATGGGGAGTGGTATTCGAAGTGCCGCCTCTGTGAGACTTTGACACGTGCCCCTTACTGGCGGCTTGGATTCGAAGGGACCTTCAGTATAAAGCCTTTCTCCTTTTAAATTCTTCTTTACCCGTTGCTCGTTACCCTGATTTTCATCTTTTTTGCTCAGATGGTGGGTCGGGATTTCAGTGAAGACGTTCCTAACGTTCCTTACTATCCGCCCTTGGGCACGGCCGAAAATTCGCCCTTCGTGGCGAATCAGATTGATTCGCCCTCCGGTCTCGACCTCGGAGAGGGGGACGTGGCGGACGTCGAGCAGGGTTCCCGTTTGTTAACCTGGAATGAGGAGAAGAAGAGACGCTCTCACTCGTGGTCTGAAGGTCCCGAGAGGAAGAAGAAGAGGAGTGAGAGTAGTCCAGCTGTCCTTCCGAGTGACCGCTCCTTCAGGGAGAAACTGGCAGACTCTCTGGTATGGCATATCCAGCATGTCGGACCCTTTTTTCTTCAACGACTGTTTTGTTGATGGCGACATTCATCCCTGCGGTCTTGCAGGTTTACCCGGTTGCTGTAGATGGTCTTGAGGCGGCCTTGGCGCAGGAGCGCCTGAGGGCTGAGGCGGCTGAGCAATCAGCCAAGGAGGCCCACCAGTTCAAACTGAGAGTTGCAGAGCTCACCTCGGAGGTGGGATGTTTGACGGAGGCTCTGGCTGTCGCCAAGAGTTTGGCCAAGTATGCTGAGGATGCACTGTCCCTTAACCGGGAGGAGCATAGAAAGGCGAAAGGCGCTCTTTGGGCCGATATAGGTGACCTGCGGGAAGTGGCCCATGGTCGGATCGTAGCTGAGGTCCAGAGGGACTATGGGGATGTCCTGGCTCCGAAGATCGTGGAGTCTATCCGTGAGGGATTCCGGGAGTTCTCGGTCATTTTTGCTGCTCAGATTGAGAGGTCCTTCCGGGATGGTTTGGCAGCGTTCGAGGCGCGGGGCTGAAGAATGCTTCCCCGACCTCCGGTTGTCCCTGGTCACCCTACTGGTTTAGGAGAAGACGAATCGCCTGGGGACGCCTCTTCTCGAGCTCCTGCATCATAGGTGGATCGAACCCTTTTTTGTTTCTCCTTTTTGTTCGTTGTACTTGGAGTTATTTTTGATCAATGGAAACAATTTCTAGAATGATTTCTTGACAATTGGCGTGACCTACTTTAACAGATAAATTATAAGATATGAGATCGACAGCAGCATATAGATTTCTCAAATGATAGGCATCATCCTCATACTCTCATAATTAAAACTTTGGGTATTAAGTTTTAGTTTGTACCCGCAGACCTAGGAATTCAAAGCCACACTAGCTGCATTTTGAACTAAAATACCAGATAAATCATTTTTCATAGATACGGCTTTCAAGAGATTCAGTTTTCAGCACATTTAATGATGGGCTTCATTACATAAATGCTTTTCATACCACTGCCACTTTTTCTTTGGTGATGAGCTTGATGACTGAGCCCACAGGCATGGCCAAAAGGCTGAAGAGGAAATTGACAAAATCTTTGCCCACTTCCGCGAACAACACTCTCTTCATCCCTTTGTCTTTGAAAAGCTTCAACCTCGTTTGGGTGGCCATCTTCACTGCTGCAGCAAACCGGTGATGGTTTGTTTAAGCTATGGTCTCTGGTTGTTTGGGAAGGGTTAGCTTGATATGGTCAGAGTAATATTTGAGCAAGGTTACTTCTTTCTCATGCCTTTCACAGCACTCGAAGTGTTATGGTTGAATATAATTTGTGGGTATGGAAGCCATTTATAGACGAATTGGACTGCCCTTGGATGAGGATGAGCCTACAGTCGAGTGTAGCATTACTCCTTCCTCATGACTGATAACCATCACTCGAAGTGTAGAGGTTAAAGAGGGCTTGTGCGTAGGAAAGCCATTTTATAGACGAATTAGACTGCCCTTGGATGAGGATGAGTCTACAGAAGAGACCCCGTGAGTCTACAGAAGAGACCCCGTGAGTCTACAAAGCAGTGATCATGAATGTACATAAGATTTTATTCATCGCGCACATCTTCCAAAATTATTTTCTCTCCGCACAAAACGGCCATATTCTTGCCGGTTGTGCGCGTTGAGCTATTTTGTTTGCTCAACGCGCACCACCACGGTCATACATTATTGGGAACAACACTGGCTCCTATCAATCTGCTGTAGATTCACGGGCATTCTTCTGTATAATCACAAGCAATTTGCTGTAGACTCACGGGGGTCTCTTGTGTTGCCTCCCAGTAACTCTACTGTAGTCTCATCCTCATCCAATGGCATCCAAAGTCGTCTATAAATGGCTTCCCTTCCCACAAGCCCTCGTCAACCACTACACTTCTTGATGATATTATTCTATCTTATTGTATCTTATTCTAGTTATATGATATTTTCTTTACGACATTCTATTTTTTCCTTCATCACTGCTGCGTCCTCAACACTCAAAGATGGACAATATACTAGCGTCTAGTGACGTGATGCAGAAATTGAATACATCACATATATATTGATTTGAAGATGTTCTTTGCTCCTTCATATGTTCTGTTTGTCGTCATTGAAGCTATCACCTTCCATGCACACCCGTTTCTTCACTGCTTGTATATGCTCTTTGATACTTCGTTGCAGACATCACTGCTCAATGATAATAAATGTTATATCTTATTCTAAGTCTACCCGTACAATATTTTTACTTAATTATGCTTTGTTATGTGTTCATCACTGATTCTTCTTCAACGCAGACAGGGGGACGGATGGCCAAGATACAAAGAAGCAAGTGACGCTGATGCAGCTGATGGAGCAGCTCATAAATGGCAACAAAGTTTAAATTTTTTTCATGGTGGGAATCCCTGTATCCCTAGTATAGTCTAGTGCTTTAATTGCTTAGTCGGGCAAAAACTGTGATGTTGCAAAATGATTAGATGTAGTTTCTACTTTGTTGTGTTATGTACATTTGAATGCATAAATGTTGTAGCATGTTGGAATACAGATCTTAATACAATGTCATTAAATTTGGTGCAATTGCATCACATTACAAAATTGTGTGATGCTAACTTGAAGTACCCACAATTACTCAGCTCGCACCAACGGCAACAACATTGAACGTTGTGCGAGCTGAGCACAACTGTCTACGATTACCAACATTTACTCAACGATCATAACTGTCAAAGTTATGAACCGTTGTGCGCGTGGGGCTTAACTGTTTACAATTACCCATATTACTCAGCGCGCACATCCGTAACATTATTGAACGTTGTGTGTGCTTATTAGGAAGCCTGTAAAATTACCAAGTTTTGCTCAGCGCGCACAACTGGTAAAAGTTGTAAAAGTTGTGCGCGCGGAGCTAAACTGTATACAATTACCCACCATTACTCATCACAGACAGCTACATGCCTCATTCTCTTGAATCTTCATTCTCTTCAGCTCTTCTGCTTCTGCTTCTTACTCCTTAATCCCATTAATTTTCTTGACATTTGCCAGGTTCTGCAGCAACAGAGAAATTATAAGATATGAGATCCGCAGCATCGGATATAGGTCTCGAATGATAGGCATCATCCTCATAGGCTTATAACCAAGACTTACTGTTTTAATGTTCAATTTGGACCCCCAGCCCTCTTAATTCAACTCCACGATGGCTGCATTTTGGACTAAAAATATAGGAGGCTGCCGTTTTCAGATGACCATTTTTAAAGAGAACCAGTTTACTTACAACCCATTTACACTGATATGTCCGTGACAGATGCATGTAGTATATTTCTTCCAAGCTGATACAAAATTGTTACCTTTAGGATATAAAAATGTCGTCCTTCATATCACAGCCTTGTTAAGTCATCGGGCGAAGATTTTTCCTACAGAGATTATGGAGCAATGATGTTACAATAATTTATACTAGTATATAAAATAGTAACCAGTTGTGCTCATATATACCTTATTTCTACCAGCTGTGCTCATACGACAAGTTCTCATGTCATGACCCTTTTCTGCACAAACATTGCATGTCCTTGTTCTTGTTTGACTTTGTTCTTGTGAGACTTGTATTCTAGACGAAATCCTTGACGCCACTCGTGGTCGGCCTTTAGTTCTAGCTTTTGCAGGATCATGCATAATGACATCATTTACTCCCACTTCTTGTTTGATAGGTGCACTGGACCCCACCTGTGATCTTGGCTCTTCAGAAGCAGTTTGCGCTTTATTAGTCATATTATGATGGTCCAAAAAACTGTTTGCCCACCCAAAGACGACATCAAACAGAAGGGGATCTCTTGTTACCGCCTCCACGACTTTATCGAATGATGAACGACGTCTCCAGGCTTGAAGTGGAGTAATTTGAGTTAGACGCACTCCGTGTACTGTGCTAGTTGACGAGGCCCCAAGACTCATGATGCTATGTCTTGCATTTAGAGTCCACCTGGGTAAAATATATCTCTCAGGGATGGCTTGCATATCATACTTTTGCTTCATCATATATAAAATTTACGTGCATAGCAAACCTTCAGTCACCGCCCTTGCACACGTACACCTGAACATTCCCTTAGATATATTGCATTGAACATTATGCACGTAGCTCTTTCCATCAATCCACATATTTACTCTATATGTGCTCGTGTCCCCATCCGTGCTCACCCTTTCGTGCCGACAGTATAAAGTATTTTTGAAACGATTTTGAAAAATGGAAAATATGTTTCTAGTATATACCTTTGCGGCATGAACCTCTAACTCATGCATGCCGCTAAATTCTGGTTTGTTCCGCATACAAAAAGTATCTTCTCTCTCCTCTTTGTCTCGCTGAAATTTTACGGCTTTATCATATTGATCAATGAACTCGTATAATGGAGTCATACAGTTTACGTATCCATCAAAATACGCGTTCATGCTTTCACTCCTTTGGCTGGACGCCATGCCTACACACAAAACAAGAAATGAATACCATGTGCTGAGTTTATTTTGATCATATATTTTTACACCAATCTCTATCGTATTAACATTCATACCCGCAAAGAAAGTATCCAGTAGGTACGCCTTAATCCAATGCTGTGCTTTCTCATGCATCGTATGCAACCACTTCCAGGCTTTCATTTCATTTTTTTGTTTTTCTGTCAATGGCTCCTGAAATTCCGTTTGGTACTTCTCCATTAAGATGCACCAACAATTCTCAGCTTCTTCAACATTTTGACTGTTCTTACACCAGTTTGCATAGTCTTCTTCAAATTCAGGGTTATAAGAAGACCTCAATGAACGTAGCTGCTCATCTTCGTGCAGACTGATATGCCATATGCAATACAAGTGTTTTGTATTTGGAAAAACTCTTTTGATTGCATTGCATATTATCGGGTCTTGATCGGTGATGATAGCTCCTGGTGCTTTATCCCACATACATGTTAACCACTGTCCGAATAACCAAACAAAGGATTCTTCCTTCTCATCAGCAAGAAGAGCACATCCAAATAAAATAGACTGTTTATGATGATTGACACCTGTAAAAGGTGCAAAAGGCAACATGAATCTATTTGTCTTATAAGTGACATCAAATACAACAACATCTCCAAACTGGCTGTATGATGTCATCGCCCTTCCATCAGCCCAAAATATACTCCTGCATACATTCTCTTCATCATGCTCAATAGCATAATAGAACTGAGAGTCTGTAGCTTGCCTTTTAATAAATTGTTCTATTACTCTAATGCATTCCTTCCCAATGTTTTTCTTTCTTTCTACTCTCCCATGATCAATGCATTGTTGCGTAGTAATATTGACATTACTACTACTCGTGGCATTTAGAATCCTTGCAATCTTTGCAGGTCCTACTCCACAGCCACGCATCTGATCAACTAAATTCCTACATGTTCCGTCCATCTGCAATCTTTTATGTGACCGTAGCATCTGGATCTTCGCTGGGCTTTTTATCAACTCATGATTATGATCATCATTAAAGGAGTTTATCCGCCATACTCCTCCGATGATTTTATGAACTGTCATTCGAGCCATACAGCCTTCTCTCTCGTTTTTCCTTCGATTAACGTCCCTCCCTATCTCCCTCTTATCTTTTAAGCTTTTATACCCTTCTTTGTTGCACGTATACTTCCTCCTCGTGGTATTGCCATCTTTTCCCTTTCCCGTAGATCCCTTTCGGGTTGCAAAACCTTTCATTGCTGCATATGTATTATAAAATTGATACGCATCTTCTTCTGTTTGAAATGTCATTCCAACATGTGGGCTGCCTTTTTCACTATCACTATGCCTATCCTCTTGATATACGCTGTTTGCACTGTCATTTTCAGCTTCAATCTCATTTGGCATCTCCTGATCATGCACATAGGGTTCACTCTCTTCGATTTTCATTTTCTACATTAGAAATAAGTAAAAATATCAGTAATATTGACGCAACATGACTGCTATACATGTCTATCCAAGTATCAGTAGATCATCATCAGCATGTTAGTTGAAACCACACTACTATTACTAATCATGTTAAAACCTTGCGTAATATATCTATTCTTTTTCAATATGATCTAATTGTTACCATCATATTTGATGACTGGATCAAATCCATCAAAAAATCAAACATATCACCCGTTTTGCGCGGCGGGCACTATTATGTACGCCATTCGCTCCATGTTGTTGTGCTATATGAGCTGCTTCGGCAAGTTTTGATGGACATCTCATATTGCTCAACGCGCACAACGGGTGCGATGTTTGAAGGGTTGTGCGCGGAGAGGAATTTCCATCGCAACACTTCGCTAGTTTGGAAATTACTCACCACGCAAAACGGGACAAAAATTTAGCCCGTTGTGCGCGGAGAGGAATTTCCAGGCTAATCGTCCAAAGGTTGGAAATTACTCCCCGCGCAAAACCCTTCAAAAATTTATCCCGTTGTTTGCGTTGAGCAATATGAGATGTCCAACAAATTAGGGATGACTATCCTTACCTCGATGGTGGAGAGTAACAGGGGAATCAACGAGAGTGTGATGGCCTGGATTTGGGGGCGATCTTAGGCGTGGGCTGTTGAAATCGAAGACCTTGTGCAAAACTGGGGATCTACTCCAGCTTCTGCGTTTTGCGCGGGAGTGAGCAAAAGAATTGGTGGCGATTGCTCCAGCTTCTGCGTTTTGCGCGGGAGTGAGCAAAAGAATTGGTGGCGATTGTATTTTAGTACAAAAGGGGTTAAAGGTAATTTAGTACAGAGGCGCGTTAAAAAGAGCTTAAAGGGCGTTTTGGTAATTGCACAAAAAGGTCAGATATTACCATGATCACTGATCGGATCGGACGGTCAGGAGGGGTCGAGCGCAGTAATCCCATCTGAGCACGAGCTCAGGCGCATTTTACCATATATATATATATATATATATAACTGTAGCCATGTTTACTAGTTAACCAATGTATATGTACTGTGAATAGGGTCAGTTTATTATTGCTTTCATAAATCAACTCACATGCACTAGCTAGCCCTGGCAACAAACAATATAGCTTACCCTATTGTCTCATATATTTAACTAATATATATAAGTATCAACTACTCATTTGCTAACGTTTTGCATGTAGTAAATTTCTCAACTCGTTGCTTTGCAGGTGGATGACCGCGCGTGGCCTTCGTTGGTGCGGCGCCGGAGTGAGGATCGGAAGGGGAACGACGGTTGACGACGGCGCTTGAGGGCAGAGGAGGGGTGTGCAAAGAGCAGGGCGAGGGCGCAGCTTTACGAGTCTTCATGGGTGCTCGTCGAATCCGTGGGGGTCGTCGGGAGAAAGGGAGAGGCGGGAGGTACGGGCAATGACGAGTTCCGAGTGGTGCTTAGGCGGATGTTGATCGCGTCGGAGGTCGGGAGTTGATGGGGAGATGTTCGACGGTGCAGCGTCGGAGGAAGCCGCTGGGGGAAAGCTCGTGGGGCTCTGTTGGAGGAGAGGAGCTCGGAGGCCGTTGCGTCGCTGGGCGGTGACGATGGCGGAGGGACTCGGGTTCGGGCTTCAGCGGCGGAGGGGTCTGAGCGATGAAGAAGAAGCACCGGTGAGATGGAGCGTGTGTCTGAGGTGGTGCGAGGATCGTGCGGTGCTTGGTGGCTTCGTGTGAGGCGCGGAGGAGGCTCGGCGACGGGAGGCGTTGGCCTCGCTGCGGCGTTGCAAGCGCAAGAGAGGACTCGGGACGATGGGAGGGGGACGTCGGGAGAGGCGGTAGGCGGATCGGGGCGAGGACGACGTCTCAGGGACTGCGATCGAAGGAGGGGAGAGGGGAGGCGACCATCGGAGTTCGAGGGGGGTTGTCAGACGGCGAAGAGAGGAAGGCGTCGGCGGTTTCGTGGGCGAGGGGCGGGTGTGATGCGGGGGCTGCACGAGCTGGGTTGGAGACGCTGGCGTTGCGAGGTCGGAGGTCGCCGCTAGGTTGACGTCAGGGGAGGAGGATGTCGCCTTGGGTGCTTTGCGTGGATGAAGGACGGAGGAAGGAAGGTAGGAGGCGGCTGAGAATTGTTGAGGCAAAAAGAAGGCTTAGGGTTTTTTTTTCTTTTATTGGGAGGTAGAGCCTAGGATTAAATAGAGGAGTAGGTGGAGACTTCTATAATGTTGGCCTAGGGGGGGTTTTATTATATATTATTATAAAGAAATAGGGTGGTTGAGGATCATCACGCGAGGAAGCTTTTAGGGTCTCTTCTTATATGAGCTTGGTGTGTGGGTTTGAATTTGTACAGCCCGTGAATATAACTTAGGCTTAGGTTTATTATAAGGTTTTAATATAAGGTTGGGTTGCAAGAGAAACACAGGAAAAAGTTGGGTCCAAGGCTGGGTGCGGCCTCGGGGTAGGTTCACCAGAGAAAGGGCTAAAGTTAAATAAGGAAGTAGATTAAATTAGGAACTGTTTTGAAATTTTATTAATGGGAGTCAATTAGGAGGAAATTAGAGTCAATCAATTAGGTTGGCTAAAAAGGAAAGAGTTTGAAATAAAGAATTTAACATGTTATAAAGGGGGGTAATTAGGGCCAATTCAAGTCAATTAAATGGGGTTTAAAAATAGAAAACTACATTTGAATTTTAAAAGTTTAAAAAGATTTGCAATTCGAATTTTGAATTGAAAATTTAAAAAAAGATTTTAAGAAGAGGCATTAAAAATAATAATAATAGTAAAGGGTTATAATAATAGGAATAATAATAAGTTCGAAAAAATGGAAATGGATACGGGGACCAAAAACGTCTTACAACGGATACGGGAAAAATACATGAGAGAAATATAGATAAAAGTAACGATGGAAACCGGTCGTTACAACCTACCCACCTTATAAAAATTCCATCCTCGGAATTTCTTAAGTTAGGTAAGATCAAGTAAAAGCCTAATCGACGAAGGGTCAGAGTAGTAAGGAAGGAAGAGACTTACGGAGGAAATGAAACTTCTCAATTGAAAATGAGTCTAAGATCGAAAACAATTATTATCAAAACAACACCTAGAACAGAGCAAGATAGATGAAATGATAATAGTAGAAGCAAAATATACATCTAAAAAGCGACAAGCAGGGATAAGTACATGATATGAATCATTAAGTGCAAGGATAGGTCAGGGTTCAATGCCACTGTTCATCACCGGCACGTCATCCATAACTTCCTCAGCGACCATAGAGAAACTTTGGCGCTGACTATGTTTGGGATTGGCCTGTTGAGGAACTTGACGCCGAGGGGCTAAATACAGTCCCTGTTGAGTCTATCCGGATGCAGAGTTGCTAGTGTGACGAAAGCAGTTCCTTGCAATATGATCAGGTGCTCTGGACGCCCAGCACTAGTTCAGCAACACACGACAATCCTTCTTGACGTGTCCAACCCGGTTACAATGATAGCATACCACTGTAAATCTGGGGTCGACTGGAGTTGCAGGCTTCTTGAAATCGGTGGTCTGAGTCGGTCGGAGATCTTTCTTTGGCGGCTCCTGCGGACGCTTGCCTGCCTGACGCGCCTTCTTCTGATTGGTGATCCGCTCCTGATTCTTCGCAGCTACCAGGACATCCTCATGAGTGGTAAATGTATTCTCGGACAACACACTCTGGATGTCCAGATCCAAGCCCTGTAGGAAACGAAGTGCACAGTCCTCGGGTTCTTTCACCATGGCAAGAGCATATCGACTCAGCATAGTGAACTCTGCCTTTTACTCATCAACAGTCATAGTACCCTGCTACAGGTTGATCAAGCGACTCTCCATCATTCGCTTTGCAGACTTGGAAAAATACTGAGCGTCAAATCTCTTGCAAAAGATATCCCACGAAATCGGCTTAGTCAGCCTGGCTTCCTCCACATTCTACCAGTTGCGGGCATTATCTGTCAACTGCTTCCTAGCAAGCCCCACCCATTCATCTTTATTAATTCGAGCAAGGCCCAAATCATCCTCAGTGTTTTGACGCCACTCTTCGGTCGCTAGCGGGCCCTCTCGTCCAGAGAAGCTCTTCGGATGCATCTCTCTGAACTGCTTGGCCCCCGGAGCTAGTGTAACTGGTGCGGCTGGCGCAGCTGGCGCAGCCTGGCGTCCTTGCTGGACTAAATGGTGTTGAACTTCCAGCATATCTCTCATGACTCCAAGCGTCTGTCGAATGTCGTCCTCTCCGGCTCCAGCAGCTCCGGATCCTCGTCGAGTGTTACGTCTTCCAGCCATGCTGCAAACAAACAAGGTAAACATTTGCGTACAAGATTTATCCAGACAGTCTAGTTAATAATGACATCTATATTATTCCGGGTATTTTGCAGAGAGCAAGACCTGCATGGGCCACCACTAAAATCTGTCATGCCCCGCTTCCCATTATACTTGGGAGCGAGGACGCGAGCGGGCCCGCTTGGGCTGGAGCGGTGAAGTCCCAACCCAATAAGCATCTGTGTATGACTAATTGTCAGGTTCTTGCTTGCGAACAATCGGAACAACACAAATATGGTGTCATCATTATACTTTAACTTTTCCAGATTGCATGTACACAAAAGAATTAAAGGCTTAGCATGGCCATTATAAACAGTTACAAAGTATTTAAAGTACACCTGAATGAAATACAACAACAAATAGTAAACTTCTAGCAAGCTGCGCAGTGCCCGCCGTCTTCAGCAGTGGATCTCGTGCTCTTGGTTCTCTTGGTCACCTTCTTCAATCTCCAAGTGAACTCCTCGGTGAACTCTGCTTAAAACCTAACATATATTTCACAGACAAGGAAATATACGTCAGCGAGGGTCGCTCGGCAAGATTTAAAAACATTAGTAGGAAAAGACCCTTGGCAAGGTTATAATATGGTTTACAACTATGATGTCAACAAGATAGTACCTAGCAGCATATGGAAACATGTGAGCATAACATCTGTAGTGTGTAGAGCAGTGAGCATGAGTGGTGTAGTGTGCAAAGTAGCAACGCAACGAGG
This sequence comes from Scilla litardierei, assembly GCA_030789695.1. Classification (NCBI taxonomy): domain Eukaryota; kingdom Viridiplantae; phylum Streptophyta; class Magnoliopsida; order Asparagales; family Asparagaceae; genus Scilla; species Scilla litardierei. Next base: position 234,809,181 of record CM061142.1, read on the forward strand.
TGTAGTGTGTAAAGTAACTGGCATGGCAGGTGTAGTGTATACAGCAATAATCGTGATAGGTGTAGTGTGTACAGCAATAGTCGTGACAAGTGTAGTGTGCACCGCAATAGTCGTGACAGGTGTAGTGTGTACAGCAATATGTATAGCAAGTGTGGTGTGCACAGCAATAGTCGATCGTGACGATAATTTTTGCAGTTTACGATGTAGCATCAATAGAGGTAAAGAGAAGGGTGCATCAATCATTAAATCAATCGCCTATCTAGTGACAAGCCCAGTGTCTGAGGGGGAGGTAACCAGCATCACACCCAAGTCAACGGGAGCTACCCGTGACTCTATACTCACCGACCCGGACAGGTGTCGGTCAAGTTCACCACTAGAGTGTAATCCAGCTTTCCAGCCTCTACTACACTAGACTACCCCACCCAAGTGTCCATAAGTCAAACCGTAGTTCAATGTTTGCCGTAAGGCAAACATTCCGTAAATGCCCCGAAGGCCCAATATCCGTAATTGCCCGAAGGCCCAATAATCCGTAATTTTCCAAAGGTATAATAGTCCGTAAATTTGCCCCAAGGCACACGAGTCCGTAATTTGCCCAAAGGCCAGATATCTGCGATTGCCCCATGGGCTCAGTTTTTTTACAAATCAATAGGGTTCCACATGATAAATCAAATAACAAGAGAGGGTAGCATTACATATGCATTATTAAATGGCTAAAGCAAACCAATGTATTAACAGGATTCGCAAGAACTATTCCGAATATAAAAGCCGTTACTTAACATTTCGCGACGTACGTTATTTTAGAAAGTTTGAATACGATAAAAAAATACATGCGTCTCTGAAAAGTTTATAGAATGTAATTTACTTGTAAGGGTAAATACTTGCGCCATCAAAAGTTGTAGGAAAAGCCATATACTTGCACCATCAAAAATTAGCAGAAGATAATATACTTGCCTGAAGCGATGCGATTCTGAGTGTTCAGGCGATCACGATGAGAGACGTGGTTGTCTGCGTTAACAGATTTCTCGCATCAGGGTCAAAGTGTTCAACAAATTAGATAATACAGAAACCAAGTTAATACATCTCATTCATATAATAATAGCTATATACTGAATTGTATGGGGGTAGTGCATTTCACATGCAGCTAACACCCCATACCCTATTATATTAACCGCAATATAATAAAGAAAATAAGGCGTGAAGTCAGTAACACATATAAGTACACAGCATACTGACATGCACTTACCCAAATAATCCAACCTAGGTAACATATATATATATACTAGTCATTACCCGTGCCCATAGTGCACGGTTTATTTAATGGCTGAGTTTTTCTCCCCCACAAATTTCAAGTTCCCCCAAATTTTAAGTTTTCCCACAAAATTTCAAGTTTCCCCCCAAATTTATGTTTTCCCCCAAAATTTAAGTCCCCCATAATTGTCATTACCACCAAGGACAAACTTACCACGTAGGACAAAGCTTTGTCCTAATAGGATAAGATTCAAAATCTAAAAATGGCCGGAAGGGGTGAGAATAAAAAGTGTGGGTGTGTGTGTGTGGAGGGTCCATAGGCAAAAATACAAAAACCGGGGTTGTATGTGCAAAATTCCCCACCTCCTCTTTTATCCCTCAAAATCTCATCTCTTATATTTTCTCTTATTCAATTTCCCTGTTTTATATAATAGATATCCAAATTCTCTTATCCAATTTCTCATGTCCAAATTCTCTTATCAATTTCTCTTGATAACATTCGTCTTTTATATAATAGATATCCCTTATCCAATTTCTCTTGTCCAATATCTCTTATCCAATTTCTCTTGATAACATCTCTCGTTTGTAATATAGATATCTCTTATACAATTTCTCTTGATAACATCACTCTTATCCAATTTCTATTGTCCAATATCTCTTATTCAATTTCTCTTGATAACATCACTCTTTTATAATATAGATATCTCTTATCCAATTTATCTTGTCCAATATCTCTAATCCAATTTCTCTTGATAACATCCCTCTTTTATAATATAGATATCTCTTATCCAATTTCTCATGTCCAATATCTCTTATCCAATTTCTCTTGATAACATCCCTCTTTTATAATATAGATATCTCTTATCCAATTTCTCTTTTCCAATATCTCTTATCCAATTTCTCTTGATAACATCCCGCTTTTATAATATAGATATCTCTTATCCAATCTCTCTTGATAACATCCCTCTCTTATAATATAGATATCTCTTATCCAATTTCTCTTGATAACATCCCTCTTTTATAATATAGATATCTCTTATCCAATTTCTCTTTTCCAATATCTCTTATCCAATTTCTCTTGATAACATCCCTGTTTTATAATATAGATATCTCTTATCCAATTTCTCTTTTCCAATATCTCTTATCCAATTTCTCTTGATAACATCTCTCTTTTATAATATAGATATCTCTTATCCAATTTCTCTTGTCCAATATCTCTTATCCAATTTCTCTTGATAACATCCCTCTTTTATAATATAGATATCTCTTATCCAATTTCTCATGTCCAATATCTCTTATCCAATTTCTCTTGATAACATCCCTCTTTTATAATATAGATATCTCTTATCCAATTTCTCTTGATAACATCCCTCTCTTATAATATAGATATCTCTTATCCAATTTCTCTTGTCCAATATCTCTTATCCAATTTCTCTTGATAACATCCCTATTTTATAATATAGATATCTCTTATCCAATTTCTCTTTTCCAATATCTCTTATCCAATTTCTCTTGATAACATCCATCTTTTATAATATAGATATCTCTTATCCAATTTCTCTTTTCTAATATCTCTTATCCAATTTCTCTTGATAACATCCCTCTTTTATAATATAGACTAGTCATAACCCGTGCCCGCGGGCACGGTTCATTTAAGATTTTTCCTTGCGAAATCTTTGTTCCCCGAATTTTTTTTTTCAAAGCCAAAATTTAAAAGAAAAACAAATTAGCTTACAATATTTACCGGCACAGGCGCCTTCGGCGTGGGTGCCTTCGGTGCGGAACAACAAATTCAGCGCATGCGCCTTCGGCACAGAACACCAAATTCGACGTTGGTGCCTTCGGCGCAGAACAACAAATTCGACGTAAAACAACAATTTTGACGTAGGTGTCTTAGGCGCGGAACAACAAATCAGCGTTAAAAAATGACGCGGGCTCCTTCGGCATGGAACAACAAATTCAGCGCATGCGCCTTCGACACAGAACACCAAATTCGACGTGGGTGCCTTCGGCGCAGAACAACAAATTCGACGTAAAACAACAATTTCGGCGTGGGTGCCTGAGACGCGGAACAACAAATCAGCGTTAAAAAATTTAGCGGGCGCCTTCGGGGCGGGGGCCTTCGGCGCGGAACAACAAATTCAGCGCAGGCGCCTTCGGCACTGAACAACAAATTCAACGCGGGCGCCTCCGACGCGGAACAACAAATTCGACGTAAAACAACAATTTCGGCGCGGAACATCAAATCGGCGTGAAAAAATTTAGCGGGCGCCTTCGGCACAGGCCCCGAAATGCGCGGGCACCTTCTACAAATAACCAGTGCCCGTGAGACACTGTTCATTTTAAACAAACATCAATAATTATTAGTTTCCCCTGAAATATCAGCAGATGGGATCGAAATTTTACAGGGTTTTGCAACGCGGATCAATGAGTTGGCAGCATCTCCCGCGTTCATTCTCTTACAGCTCGCGTTCATTCCCAAGATGAGATTGTGTGTGCATAACATTTTTTTCATAACTAATATTAAAAGGCTATTCCTAATTTCAATGTTTTGTGTATTCCCAATAAATTTATCTTCAACCCAAAAATTTCCCTCCAAAACTTGATGTGACATTGCCACATAGGATAAATTCAAAATCTGCCCTCAATTGTAATATAGATATCTCTTATCCAATTTCTCTTTTCCAATATCTCTTATCCAATTTCTCTTGATAACATCCCTCTTTTATAATATAGATATATCTTATCCAATTTCTCTTGTCCAATATCTCTTATCCAATTTCTCTTGATAACATCCCTCTTTTATAATATAGATATCTCTTATCCAATTTCTCATGTCCAATATCTCTTATCCAATTTTTCGTGATAACATCCCTCTTTTATAATATAGATATCTCTTATCGAATTTCTCTTGTCCAATATCTCTTATCCAATATCTCTTGATAACACCCCTCTTTTATAATATCGATATCTCTTATCCAATTTCTCTTGTCCAATATCTCTTATCCAATTTCTCTTTATAACATCCCTCTTTTATAATATAGATATCTCTTATCCAATTTCTCATGTCCAATATCTCTTATCCAATTTCTCTTGATAAAATCCCTCGTTTATAATATAGATATCTCTTATCCAATTTCTCTTGTCCAATATCTCTTATCCAATTTCTCTTGATAACATTCCTCTTTTATAATATATATATCTCTTATCCAATTTCTCTTGATAACATCCCTCTCTTATAATATAGATATCTCTTATCCAATTTCTCTTGTCCAATATCTCGTATCCAATTTCTCTTGATAACATCCCTATTTTATAATATAGATATCTCTTATCCAATTTCTCTTTTCCAATATCTCTTATCCAATTTCTCTTGATAACATCCCTCTTTTATAATATAGATATCTCTTATCCAATTTCTCTTTTCCAATATATCTTATCCAATTTCTCTTGATAACATCCCTCTTTTATAATATAGATATCTCTTATCCAATTTCTCTTGATAACATCCCTCTTTTATAATATATATATATATATATATATATATATATATATATATATATATATATATATATATATATATATATATATATATATATATTGACAGGTAAATGTTAGGCTATATTAATAAACAAATATTACAACATCACTAAGCACGTAGCAATAGCTATTAAAAAAAGGAATGGGGAGAGGGCACAAGCACCGTCACCCACTACCAATTTAAATAACTGATGCTACATGTTAGGAAGGAGTACATTCATTCAAAACAAAACAACCATTCGTACATGTCTAAGAGAAACCAAGTCCCCAATTAGCAAAAGGGGATTTATCGGCTACATCATCAAACTCTAAGCTACATAGGGCTATTCTGACATCCGCCGCGATTTCCTCAAACAAAGAAACTTTAGTTGTAATCTTGCCCTTAAAAATCCGCTTATTGCGCTCCTTCCATATATGCCATACTATAGACGACAGAATTATTTTCGCCAAAACGCTCAACGGATCTTTCTTCCTGTAGGAGGTAAGAATAAGATCACAAACTCCAGATAGGGTAGCTAGGACCTGCGAAGTAATACCTAGCTTGAGAAGGCTCCTTGCAACTATGTATCTTGAAAATTCACATTCGAAAAAGAGATGGCCAATACTCTCCTCTGCATTCCCAGAACATAGGACACAAGATTGATCCACTACAGAAGTCCAATTTTGCATCCGGACTTTAGTTAACAACTTATCCCGAATAGCGCGAAGTAATGCAATAGAAAATTTGGGGACATGGAGATGGAACCACACAGCATCCGCATATTGGAAAGCCGGCATATGCACTCGAGCTTCCTCCCAAATATCACGCAGGGTAGTTTTAGGATCGGATGGCCAGGTCCACACATCAGGTTCATCACAAATGGAGATGTGCTGTAGAGGGTTCAGGGAACCATTAATGGCTGGAACTTGGTGCCAAGTTGTTCCTGTCCAAAAATCACCTACACAAGCATGTACATTGCCAGGGAGAGGGTCTTGCAATAGGTATAAAGGCCCCAAAGGATGCCAGTTATCGTACTAGAATGAGGTAGATTTACCATCCTTGATAGTACGTTTAATGAGACGCTGTGAAAGATTACGGCTCTTTAGCATGAATTTCCATGATCCAGAGTGAGTAGGGGCAGGTTTGGTAGTATAAAAGCACTTTTCAATCGCCACATAGTGTCGTCTCATATAGCTCGCCCAGATGCCTTTGTTAGAGAGCACTCTCCAGGTCAAGCGCACACCCGAAGAATCATTCAAGTCCGAAAGGAGCCTTAGCCCCAGCCCCCCCTCCTTTTTAGTAGTGCACATATCCCTCCAAGCCCAAATCTTAGTCTTGCCCCAAATGAATGTCCTGCACATTGCATTAATTGCTCTTATGACAGAACCCGGAAACCGGTAAGCCTGCATCCAGAAAGCAACCATACCATAGATGACCGAACGAACCAATTCAACTTTGCCAGAAATAGATAGAAGAGAGGAGGACCCTATATATATATATATAGGAGGGATCAAATGACCCCCAAAAATAACCCCCAAAAATGACCCCCTATCAAAAATCCTATGTCCCCCATTTTTTCGGAAGATCCGAACCGTTCATCTTGATCTCCACCCTCTAAATACATGACCCACCAATTTTCAACCCGATCCCATGTGTTTTGCCCGTTCATCAACCATTCGTAAAAGTTCTGTTCATGCGAAACCGTTAAATTTGGGTCGGATGGATGAACGGGCAAAACACATGGGATCGGGTTGAAAATTGGTGGGTCAGGTATTTAGAGGGTGGAGATGAAGATGAACGGTTCGGATCTTCCAAAAAATGGGGGGCCTAGGATTTTTGATAGGGGGTCATTTTGGGGGGTTATTTTTGGGGGTCATTTGATCCCTCCTCATATATATATATACTAGTCATAACCCGTGCCCTAAGGGCACGATGCACTTAAAATATTCCCCACTCAAAATCTTTGATCCCGTAATTGTATTTAGTTCCCCTAAAAAATTTTAGTTCTCCAAAATTTAGTTCCCTCCAAACTTAGTGCCTCGAAAATTTTTCCAAATATTTTAGTTCCCTATAAAATTTAGCTCATCCTAGAGAATTTAGTTCCTCCCAAAAATTTTACTTCCTCCCATAATTTAGAACCCTCCAGATTTAGTTCCACCCCAAAAATTTTCGGGGTTTTCCTGCTAAATTTTCACTTTCCAACAATTTTAGTTCTCTCAAAATTTAGTTACCCATATAATTTAGTTCCCCTCAAAAAATTTAGTTCCCCTCAAAAAATTTAGTTCAACCCAAAAATAAATTCCCTCCCGATTTAGTTCCACCAAAAGTTCCATCCAAATTTATTTCGAGCCAAAAGTTTCACATGCCCATGTTTTTTATATTTATTTTGTTTGCTTTCAAAAAATTTTAAAATTCTTCAAATATTTTTAATCCAATTTGTTTTCAAAAAATATATAATTTGAGTTGGCTACAAATGTGTTTTAATTTTAAATTCAGTTCAAGCAAATCTAAGTAAGCATATATTTGAAATGATCGCTACATATGCAATTTTCACGTGAGCCAAAACACCAACACATCATTTAATAGTTCATAATGAACTTTCCAATATAATGAATTAGAAATAAAATTAAAATTTAAAAACAAAAAATAAATTTTAGCATTATCCAACTCATTTGTCCTAGTCAGCAAACCAATTCAAAAACATTCCTTAAAAGTATAATAGGTGTGGTGTGTGTGTATGTGTGTGTGAAAATCAAATAGGATTAAATTGTATTGCAGAGCATCATTCTATTCTCTAAGAAAAAATTAGCAATGGTTCTTGGTTCTCTTTTATTACTTGTATGATGAATTCAATCTGCTGTTGGGGGCATGGTTTACTCAAGTTTCTTTTGTTTCCTCTTGCCAAACACACAATGTACAGATTTAAAGAGAAGGTGAAATTTGACAGTTGTAATTTACCTATAGGAGCTAATACGTTGTAGCATAAAATCGATAGTAAAAACTTTCAACACAGTTTTTGATGCGGGATCAAGTATTCCTTCTCTCTGATACACTTCTCTTTTTTACTGTAAAGAACAAATGTAGTCGCTTAACTTTTGACTTCTCCATGAATAACACTACATCATAACTCAAATCTGTTTTATGATCCCAAAATGGCCAATGCTAAGAAAATAACTTTGTTTGTCTCTGCGTACATTATCAAATAGTAATATGCAGAAGCATTATGCACAATTTATTTGGAAAAAATGATTGCATACCACAAATGCTGGGAAAATAAACAATAATGCCTACAAAATAGAATTCATATACCCAAATCTTTAACAAAATACTTAGTTTTCCTTTCATTCCATAATATTACATCATACATCACACCTTCCCAATACTTCTGAAACCCACGACAAATACAATCATAATAAAAAGACTTTTTAAAAAAAAAGAGAACCAACACCAACTAAAACAACGCTTAAACACAAAAAGGTAAGTTGAAGCAACTTGTTAATATCATAAGCCCTCTCTTGCCTTGGATCCTCCTCATGAGCTAGATGCCCTTGGGCATGATCGTCAACCTCTTCGCATGAAACAAGCATAGATTGGTGTCCACAAACTGACCAACTAAGTAGGCTTTCCACCGTCTTCTAGAGGGCAACCACCGACGATGACGGGAAGCTGCGAGAAATATACCAACAGTTTTAAAATCTGTCAGTTATCTCCTAGTTACCACATAGTTCATGAAATATATACAATACTTGAATCAAGTTAAAAACAAAATGAAAGTATACACATATAACATCAAATGCAAATGCAGCAGCAATCTATTTACTTAGCATACAAACAAATCTTTATTAAAAAATTATTCAATACTCACATGAATGAGAGCTCGGTTCACACTATCAGAACACATTTACTAAAATTATCTAAGCTCAGCAAAAAAAGCATTTAGCGCCACAAAGTCGAAAAAAGAGAAAATCACACATTGAAAAATCTATTCTTTTACCAAAAGAACCTAAAATTCGAAAACAAAACAGACCCAGATGAAAAGTCCAAAAAAATTTACTTTGCCAGTAGACTGGATGATGATATACACATAGAACAACTCCTTATAGAGCATACCTGAAGTGGAGTCTTCCTCATCATTAAAACTACAACCTGGGAAGTTCACAAAATACAATTATTTCATATGATAGCTAAGACAATGACAACAATGGATAAGTACAGTAGGTAACAATGCCATGAGAGAACAAAAATGTAAATGGGGAAGGCCGTCCATAGTCCAACGCATACAAATCTCAAGTTATCCATTCATCCTTAAATTCAACATACATCCCAATACACGGTACACATTTTTGAGATGTGAATAGATTGTCCACGAAGAGATACAATATGACCATATATATGGGTCAAGAAGCATACCGATAAAGTGTGCTCTATATTCTTTATTTCACCAAGTAAGTGGTCCTCATCAATAAAAGGCAATTTTGCAATACCCTTCAGAGTAGACATGCAAGATGAACTCCATCAAATGATCCAATAAAATAGAAACCATACCCAGAAATTCTAATGAGATAAGATTATCTTACCTGCCAAGCAAACCTCTTCACATTCATGTCAATCTCAAAATCTGATAATAGAGTAAAATAGAGAGTAGTGTTAGAGAGAAGAAAACACGGGGATGACCAAAGTCATGATGTTAAAAGTAATACCAGTCGGATAGAAATCAATAATATGTGAGCTTGGATCGGTCATCAATTTCTTATAGGGTTTTTCGCATATTAGTCCCTTAAATTATGTGTATTTTGATATTAGTCCCTTAAATCTTTGTAATTTGAATTTGGTCCCTTAAATGTTTAACGTTAACCTAAATAGTCCCTTTTGTTAACCTAAATAGTCCCTTAAATGTTTAACGTTTAACCTAAATAGTCCCTTTAAAGGACTAAATTCAAATTACAAAGATTTAAGGGACTAATATCAAAATACACATAATTTAAGGGACTAATATGAGAAAAACCCTTTCTTATAATGGAAAGGAAGTGCATGTGAACTACAAAGAGTAGAATTTTTATTCATTAAAGTACATATTCATGAAAAGATAAAATAGCCAAAAAAAATTCAAAATACCTAACCTTTCAGCAGGGAAACCAGATAAGTTGGTTGAATGGTTTAAAAGGTGAACCTAATGTATGCCCGTGCCCGGAGGGCACAGAGACAATCGTCACCCGGGCGCAAAGTGTAAAAAGGGGGTAAAATGAGAAATATCCATATATTACATTACACATACAGAAATATCTAGAAACATCGAAATATCTACTAAAAATTGAAATATCTAGAAACATCAGCATAACACATATAGAAATATCCATGTATTACATGAACTTATGAATGACATGCTCCAGCTATCACATTCTCTACCTAGTAATTGCAAATATCCAGGTAGCACAGGCTCCAGTGTAGTAAGCTAGAACTTGAACATGCTCCAGGGTTGTAAGCGAGCACAAGCTTAAGGTTAGAACATGCTCCAGGTCTACTAAAACAAACTACAAAAGAAATAGTTAATCAAGCTTGAAAAGCAAAAAACCATATTCAAATATTCAAGTTTATGATAATGAAGATCAACCTCCAGTGGCTGAGCATGTCTCTTTGCTGCATGTCTCTTTGGATACTCCGATATCAACAAATGAGCCCAAACTACTCCTAGTGTATGTAATAAATTACAAAATATTTTCACCAATATGCTTTCTCTATTGAGTGTTGTTGTCTAATATTGTAATCATCCAAGTGTCACAGTTAGTTTAATAAAATAGGCAGATAAAACACACAAATATGATAAATAGAGATGACCAAAGCAACACTGGGGAAGACTTGTATAAAAGTCACATCAAACAGAATTGATGATGGTATGAAAAAGATGGCGGTCTACCATTAACAATAAGAATTTTACGTATGATTTTGATATCCAAATAGTTATGGTTGGATCATATTTTGGGTACCATTAACAGCCCTAATTCAATTACTTCACATGTGTTGGTTGCAGGTAAGATCCTGGAAAAGGAAAATAAGTCCGACCTGGAGATTTTTAAGTCCCTATTAACATTCAGAAGAAAAATATCAATATTTTGACAAATATTCATGTAGAACTGGATCTGGTCAAATCATTGCATATGTTTACCGCCTTCTCAATGAGTGCAATGAGGTGATAATAATTTTCTTTGAACTACTTGAATAAGGGATTGCTTTCTTTTTGTTCTTCTTTTTTGATTATCTTATGGAGGCAAGGCAACTCCAGACGTCCACAAGTCTCTGCAGGATGCATTTCTAGCCAACAAAGTTGGTTACTTTTATGGAGCTCTAATTCTTAGAACTGGACTGTGTAAGGCTCAGTCCTGGAGCTTTTCACCGTATAGAATAAATTGCATTTGGACACCCTGAGGTTTCGTGCTTGGTCAACTTAAAGCCTTGAATGTTGTTTCTCGAACAAAAACCCTGAAGCATTCTAAAGCAATTAAGATCTTGTTTTGCTAAGTGAAATCAAATAAGTAAAAGCAAAATTATAGTTCAAAGAAAATGTATGTACATAGAACTGCATGATTATCAAATTAGAGGAAGATGCATGACAATAAACTGCATATTATGAAACCTCAATGGTGCTAGGTATCATTAATTTACAACATATGAATAAAAAACTAAAATTTATTGAAAATTGTTATGGAGATAATTTATTGAGGAAGATCGCTTTTGATTAACAAACTAAACATTGTTGATGTTATTCAAAGAAAGTGAGTGCAATATGTGAATTGGTGTGTCCTATGTGACTGTGAAGAAGAAACTCATGCCCACATTTGCCTGCATTGTTGATTTATTATGAGCATATGGATGACATCAAGGCATAGTCTATAAATCAAATCAGAGTTAAGCAAGAAAACTACCAAAAGTTGCCTGCACGGGGGAGGGGGTGAATTTTTTAAAGCAATAAGAAACAGAGTATATATGCAGTGAGTTTTTCACATTCATGAACCAACATATATATGCATTGCGATAATCTCATGTGAAAAGGGTAAGGGGATTGGTATCTCCATTCAAAAACGTATCTATGGCAATTTCTTACCTCAATTGTTTCAAATATACTGTCACATAAAATATTGCCTCAGGTTTGCTGCCGTGTTAAGAAACTGTGCAAAGTTGATGATGTAGTTTAAGGAATGCAGATCTTCCACAATAAGGTAGAAATCCAGTTTGTTCTCGGACTTAGACAAATATGGAAGGAGTCGGTTTCTCCTTATTCATATCCTCTGATGAAGAAAATTATAGTTTTCGATCAGCATGAATAACCCAACGATAGAAAGAATAAAGTATTGACAAATCAACCACAAGATTTTAGTCATTTTAGATGACAAAAGATTAGCTTCTTCAAACTATTTCATCCCATGACCGCCAAATGGACGATTGGTGAGCGTAGCAAGTGATGTAAAATAATCAGGAAGTTGAAATCCTGAGCTTATCTGAGTTTTTACATTGGTAGCTTATGGCAAAAACTAACCACACAATGAACACTCGATCTATGAATTGCCAGTCTATAGACACTGAGGAATCCAATTTCCACATTGTTAGTTTAGTAATGAATCTGAGAACAAATAAATCTGCTTAGTATATAATATAAAAGGAGCCTATTCACATATTGAAGATATCCAATTTGTCCTTGTTATACTATCAATTTGTCCTTGTTATACTATCCAATTTTGTTCTTAGAGGTGTGTTGTATTGGAATTCAACATATCTGATCTTAGTCTCCCTGTAACCAAAGAATGATCCACATGTCTGCGAACTTCCAACACCTTACAATTTTTCTTTCAACAAAAGAATAATGAATTAGGAATAAGGGATCTGCAGAGAGATTTAACCTTTAAATAATAATCATTCCCAGGTTGATGTAAACATGTAGGTTGGTCAAATAATGATCAACATTTAACCTGCAGAGAGACCTGCATGTTCATAAAACCCGTAGGCTGAATTATTCAGATTTTGTCAAATGGGAATGATTTTGACCTCAGAGCTTCATTCCCGTAACACAAATTAGTTCTTCAGCCCAATTATTTTGTTGAAATCTGGGAATGATTAATGAGCATATGATTAAACTGAGATTAGTTCTTAATGATTGAATGCATAGCATTCTCTCAAAAGAATTATTGTAAGCCTATAATTAGTTCTTCAGTCCCAATTATTAACCTGGGAATGATTCGGTTTCAACCGGTGAGTTATTGTGAGCCTATGATTAGTTCTTTAGTCCCTACAAAATCATTCGGTTTCATTCCCAAGTTTCAACAAAATCATTTCCATAATAATTCAGTCCCAATTAGTTCTTCAATCCCAATAATTTGTGTTTAATAGGCAGGATTGAAGATTCAAGAATTGAAGGCATTTTGGGATACATCAGTGAATATTCAAAATTTTATAGGCAAGCCTGGTGAAGTTATAAGCATTTTATCAAAACCCACCAACATTTACAGTGTAGCATAAAAACATTCTCTCAAAAGAAAAGTTTATAAACAAAAGGGATTAATGCATGTGAGAGGATGATTGGACCACCCTACGACTCGAAGAGTGATTCACTCTTCATCATCTGAACTATTTTTTGGGTGAAACAATAACATAAACAAACCTTTTTGTTGTCGAGGGCTGAAAAAATTAAAAAAAAAAGCCAGGGGAAAACCTAGCTTATTTGCTCTTGAACTGGAATAGGTTGTGATCTAGGCTGGGTATCCCCTGTACCAAGCTAGCCGTATTCATTATTTCCCCATGCCCATAACATGACATCCTCTGAAAGTGCTAAATTATGAAAATCACCAACTGATATCAACCTTATTTGCTTACTGAGAAAGTAAATCTATATGAATTATAAGGAAGCAGATGCTTTAACAAAATCAGAAGGTAAGAGATGAAGAGAAGAGTAATACATATCCCCAGGAGGCCATGGCTGGCCCCTAGTCCACAAATTGAAAAAAAGATGTTTTCATGAAGAATCAACACATCCCAAGGAGGTTTTTTCACATACCTTTATCTCAGGTCAAAGTTGAGCTTCCATGAAGGGATGGGGGGAGACAGATCCTCACACATTCAGCTACAAAAGAAAATTAAAATGCCACAAAAATATTGAATGAATTAAGTGAAGAATTGATCAAGGATCTAAATAAACATTAATTAATTAGAAATGAAAAGACACATCTCATAACTTCATCGAAAAATTTAAAAAAAATATGTTTTTATTACGAATCAAAGAAGCTCAAGTCAGTTTTTCACATACATTTATCTTCTAATATCTCAGATCAAAATTGAGGTTCCTAGAATTACGCTAAAACAACAATGAATTACTCTAAAAAAAATTAAATGCTAATCTCCACATAAACAACATAATTACAATGACAATCTCTATATAAACAAAATTCTACAGTGAATTACTTTGAAATAGCATAATTCTTATTAAATCAAAATAAACATAAAAAACAATGAAACTGATCAATTGTTCCCTCCATATTAAGACCAAATAATAGAATTCTGAATATCATGGCAAATAGTAGCTGACCTGGTCCCAAGATGAAAGGTTTCTGTTGTATATCAAATTTGGTTATAGAAGGATATTATGACTAAACACATATATGAAGGTATGCGTAGGACTCTCAGCACTAAAGAAGCACAAATATGCCCTACTTCTTAAGTTAACATTGGCTTCTCATTCTTTATCGTTTCAGGGTACAGTTTGTCAATCAATGTTTTTGGGCTCTCATTGATGATTGCCATCAAACTTCAACCAGATATATGGCATGAAATGGCAGTATCAGAACCAATTTTTGAAGTTAATGGTTCAAGTTGACAACATAAAGATGGTTTCTTAGAGAATTTGAGAAAAATGGCAAACTGAGATCGGCATACTTATGTCTTTTGTTGGCAACCTGTTTGTTGCCAACATCAAGTCAAGTTTTTTCTTGGCAACATCAATTCAGGTTTTTTGTTGGCATTCTTATGTTGGCAACATCAAAACAACATCAAAACGGGTTGCTGATCTCAGTATCAAGACTTTTGTTGCCAACATCAAGTCAGCATCCTTATGTAGGCAACCTGAGAAAAATTGGGAACAAAAGTCTTATGTTGGCAACCTGTTTTTGTTTAACAAATACCATTTAGTGGTCAACCTGAAACAGAACATGAGAACATGAACAAAATAGCAGACTGTTAAAAAAGAAATAGCAAACAGAACAAAAGAAATAGCAAATAGAACATGAACAAATTAGCAAACAGAACATGAGAACATGAGAACACTACGAAAAATTAGGCAAAAAAAGAAACGAAATCGAGGGACATCACTTCCCACACCACCTTCAAGCCCAGACACAACAACGACATGAACATTAAAACCCTGAGTTTTCCCAATATGTGTACCAGTAACATGAACATGATACAAAAAAAGAAACATAAATATTAGCATTTAGTGTCATAATGGGTCAATAACAAAAAAGAAATGCAAGAAATGTGCAAAAGGATATTTGAGATTTTGATACCTCTCTTCAATAATATTGGAGCAAGACTGGAGGTTTTCCATTGGGTCCCACATGTTAGCGCCCTTGGGCCATTTTGCAGAAAATTTGAAAGAAAAAATGTGGGTGTTTAATTAGAAATTCTGAAATCACAAAATCAGGTGACCTTTGATCCTGTTCTTGAACCAAGCCATGGTTTTGTAGGTGGTATTATTGTGGATACTCTCTTTATTGCATGCGCATTGGTACATGATCTCTCTCATTTTTCTTAAAAGGCCTACAATTTTGTTGAGAAAAATACCACCTAATAATGGTTTATACTAACATATAATAAGCTTATGATACTGTCCACTATAATAAGGGACATATATTTTACTATGCTTTTTCTTTGAGAAATTGAATGGCTGCTTTATGTATAATATGCCATGGTCATTGAAATGCAGTGATGGTTGAATTTTTTTCTGTGGTCAAGGCATATTCTTGTTAAATTAGCAACAAACGACAGGATGTCAAAAGGAATCTATAACCCACTCGCACACAATGGACAGTTATGTTTTTTTATATCTGTCTTATTTTTGGGTAATGTTTGTGCGTCATTGAATATGCCAACTTCAATTCAGACCTTGAAATTTTTGTCAGACCTCTTACAAAACATTCTCGATGCGGCACTTTGCCGCCCAAATATCGTTGGTATTAATTATTTTCATGGCTTGGAAGAGTTGGATGTGGTTGTATTTTACTACGACATTGTGCAGCTCTGCAATATGTGTGCACAAACCATGGCTCAAGCCACTGAACCTCCTGAGCATAGTGAAGCGACCTTGACATGGCACCATGGCTACTTCTATCACAGCTACAGAATCTCTAGTCTTATGTTCTTTTACTCTCAGACTTCACCCGGTGGTCAAATATGCAACTTCAGGAACATTAGTATCTATGCATTCTCATAAACTTCGATAGCCTGGTTTACTACATTTTTAAGGAATGTGTCAAATGTTCATGCAAAACCTAAAACAAACCCATCACCAAAAATGAAGCACATGTATACACAACCTATCCACTGCATCAGGCAAGCTTACCATTCCACACAATTTTTTTTAAAAGAAGTAAAATATGATTCTGCTATAGCCAGTAATCGCACGCATAGGAATTACAAAAATTAGCATGGAGCAACAGATGAGCAAATATCCAACATCGCTAATGCTTCAATTGTGAAGAAGAACTCACCGTGCAGTCGAATCCTCGACCCAGAGGATAGGCTTATCAGAACTGCTGCGGCCTGGGAAATTATCACCACAGTTCCTTCCCTTGCATGCACTGATCTGCACTCATAAATTCATCTCCAATCACAAAGGTAACACAAAAGACTATGAATCGAATATTACTTTTTAATTTTTTTTGAAATCCAATTAAGAATGCTCACAACTGGTCCAGGAGCACCATGTTGCTTGCACATCATCCAGGGGATACCACACTTGGAATTAATGGCCAAGTCTCCCACACAATTGATATACCTCTGGCCTCCTTCTTCATAGGTATCTTTCACCATGTCATACTCATTCTCCAGTTACGTGTAGGAAGTAAAACATCAAAATACAATAAAATAGAAGTCTCCTAGTGTTAATCAAAGAGGGAAAAAGAAAAGAAAACCTGACTTGTGCTAGGATGATAGGCCCACACTGAGGGGCAAACAACTTCTTCTTCATCAGGTCAACTATTTGCTTGACAAACCTCCGCATGTAGTACTGCACATCAAAGAAGCACCCAAAGCAAAAAAAATTTATACCTATGGAAACATGCATTTATCAAAAATTTCAAGCTTATCAAACATGGATTACCAAAAATTCCTCAATTTAGAGACATGAATCAACCTACAAAAAACAACATAGCAAATAAATTGAAAGAAAAAACCAGAAATTTCTTGGAAACATCCAAATATATCAAAAGATTAATCAAAAGTTGAACTTTTTAAACCTTTCTCTTTCTCCTGAAACAAAAATAACTAAAGCCATCAGTAGCTTTTTAAACCTTTATCTTTTTGTAGAATTAATGGAATTTGAGGTGAAAACCTAGCTTGGAGAGCTGAACAGTTCTCTGCAGAAGGATACTCGAGAGCTTAGACGATTATCGACCCCATTAGGGCAGCCGTAGAGCGTCCAAGATGCGGACCGCACGATTCAATCTGGAGCTTGGCGAGATCTGCGTATAGAGCGTCCAAGATGCCGCCCTCTCCTCCATCATCTTCGACATGCCTTTGAGCTAGGCTGACATCCACAGATTGAAGATCTTCATTGTCTCACTATGATTGTTGGAACCCCGCTCTTTAATCACAGATCTGCTTGAAGAAACAACATCGCCCATTTTTTTGAGATCTGTTAATTTGTTTTCCCCTCTTTTGCAAGAAAAGCAGCGCCCATTTTTTTGCTTAAAAAAATGAAAACAGCGGGATGTCAGCCTCTTGGGAAGAGAAAAAAATAACAATGATTTCTTTTTCAAATTTCAAAATTTGAACCCACTTACCCCCCTCAGATTCAAACGTTCCCCCAAGACTTTCTCTCTAAACTAATCCATTTGTTTGTCTTACTTAACCAATTTCTCATCTCCCAATTTCTCATATTCAAATTCTCTCATACAAAATGTATTAACCAACAAAATGTATTAACCAATTACCCAAATTCTCTTATCCCTTATCCAAATTCTCTTATCCATATTCTCTTAACCAAATTCTCTTATACAATATCTCTTATCCAATAACCCATGATAACATCCCTGTTTTATAATATAGATATATATATATATATATATATATATATATATATATATATATATATATATATATATATATATATATATATATATATATATATATATGGTAAAGTGTTCCTAGGGTGACTCCTTCGATTGAATCTAAGGAGTCGCCCCCATTTTCCCCATATCCCACATTTTTTTTCGGAATTTTTTTACATGGGGTTGTTGTTCACCTTATGGATGATCAACATACCAAAAATCAATTCATTCCAATACTTTTAGAGCCCCCATCTACCCCTTGCAACTTCATGGGTTTTCAGCACGTTTTCAGACCGTTGAAGTTGCAAGGGGTAGATGGTGGCTCTAAAAGTATTGGAATGGCTTGATTTTTGGTATGTTGATCATCCATGAGGTGAACAACAACCCCATGAAAAATAAAATCCAAAAAAATTTTGGGATATGAGGGAAAATGGGGGCGAATCCTTAGA
>CM061142.1:234828204-234876029 GCA_030789695.1 Scilla litardierei
ATGCTCATTTTAGGAGAGTCGTTCAGTGGCGAAGGGGTGGCCCTTTCAACTTACGGCTAACGCTCGATTAGGAGATTCGTTCAGTGACGAAGGGGTGGCCCTTTCAACCCCTTTCGACTTACAGCTGACGCTCGGTTTAGGAGAGTCGTTCAGTGACAAAGGGGTGGCCCTTTCGACTTACAGCTGACGCTCATTTTAAAAGAGTCGTTCAGTGGCAAAGGGGTTGCCCTTTCAAATTACGGCTGCCACGCGTTTTAGGAGAGTCGTTCAGTGGCGAAATGGTAGCCCTTTTGACTTACGGCTGATGCTCATTTTAGGAGAGTCGTTCAGTGGCGAAGGGGTGACCCTTTTGAAGTACGGCTGATGCTCGTTTTAGGAGTCATTTGCATCAACATAATTTTAGTTTTCCCAAAACCTCCTGAGGATCGGATCCGTTTCGAGGGGAGTTTTGATTGGGTTGTTTCTGTAGACTTTACGAAGGCTAAAGGAAGCTAAACTTTATTTGATAAAAGAGACATGCTTTATTGACTGAAGTAACAGAAAAAAACAAAAAAAGGCGTACAGGTGTTTTTTGATCGACGTCAGAGTTGCCCCTTTATTTGCCTCAAGTCTTAGATGGCTTATTAGTCGATCACCTTTGTGGCAGGCGATCACGTCATCTTGCCCTTCTTCTTTGAGGGTCCCTCCTTGCTTGGTGGATCATTAGCCGGGTTCTTGGAGTGTCCTCGCTTGACCAAGGAATTGATCTTTTTTTTAGAGTCCAACAGTTGTTTGTATCAAGCCCATAGTCGTTGTGATATTTGCAGAATTGAGGTCTTCCTTCTTCTCATATTTGCCTTTCTTTGTTGTCTCTTGGATCAGCTCTTCTCATGGGGCGTAGACGAGGACTTCTGTCTTAGGGGTGACCGGCTTAGCGTAGGTAGGACGCTCCTTGCTTTGAGGGCTCCTTTCCCTGGGCCTATTATCTCGAGACTCCTGGCTGGCGGTCCCCGAGGTTGGTTTCTCTCGACCCGTGTCTCCACGGTGGGAGGGGGTGCTCTTTGCATTAGCTCTGGCTGGTTCTTCGGCCTCCTCAGAGGAAGTGAAACAATCTGTTATATTTAGCATTTTTGCGACGGTGTTGGAGAGAACTTGTGAAGGTCCCTCCGGTGTTTATTCCGGACCACCTGGGTGAGCGTCGCTATGACGGTCACATCCGGTGTCTTTTCTACATCGAGCCTCTCATCGTTGAATCTCTGGACAAAGGCCCGGATCGACTCATTCTCATTCTGTTTGAGCGAGAAGAGGTGGAACGACCTCTTCTTAGGACGTCGTCCCATGACGAATTGTTTGCAGAATATTTCTACCAGTTCGTCGAACGAGCCGATGCACCGTCGGGTAGCCCCTCGTACAAGCTTTCTACCGACTTGAATATGGTAGCATGGAAGGCTATACAAAGGTACAGCTCATCGGCCCTACAGAGTAGTATGACATTCAGATACTTATGAATGTGCGACCATGGGTCGCCTCTGTCATCATAAGATAGTAGAGCTGGGAGCTTGAACTTGGAAAGAGGAGGAGCAGAGATGATGTTCTCTTTTAGAGGGGTCTTCCGAATCATGGATTGGACCATTAGCGATCCTCCTACTCCAGGTTGCACATAGTTGGCTCCCGAGGATCGGTTCAGGATCTCCTCCCTCCTCACGAATCCACCTGCAAGGTTCAGTGGATTATAACTTGGGGGAGCCCTGTACATTACCTGATCTAGGATGCTGCAGGTTGCTGCCCGGTAATTGGAGGGGGTAGGTTTTCCCTGGAGAACAAAAGCTTGATTATCGACCCCTGCTCCATTGTATTGGTGGGCTGAGGGGGTCGAATTGTGGAGGTTAGTCTCCAGTTGATCTGCCCTTGAGTCCCCCAGATCTCGGAGGAAAGCAGAGCCCTTGGTTGGCGTTAGGTTCGGGTTTAGGGGCGGCAACGGCTCATTTACAGGCGATGGGCTCCCCATGTTTTGGCGTATTAAAGTCGTCAATTCGCCTAGGCTCCTATCGATCTGCTCGGTGAACTGGGGGAATTCCTTCGGGTCACCCTAGGTTCCTTCGGGACTTCTGTTGTTCGTGGTGGGGGAGTTGTGGAGTCCTCAACATCCTTCACCAGCACGCTGTTCACTCTCGGCTTCTCCTTCGGACCTTCAACAGGTCCGGTGTTGCTGGGTCCAGCTGTAATAAATTCTTGATTTCTTTGGGATGTCAAGCTGGTTAATGTTTCCCACAGACGGCGCCAAATTGTTAAGGCCAAAATTGACCGAGACAGTTGTCAAGCTGACGTAGACTCAAGATGTTGAGTCAGAGCCTCGTCAGCAGTTGGAGTGGGACCCTCGGTTGGAGAAACCAGGGTCAAGTGATGGTAGTTGAAGATAATGTGACGTTCGATCGACCTTCGAGCGATAGGTGCGTCAATCGTTCGAGGCTGGAAAGCTTAATGTCGACCTTCGACGTTAGATGATGACCGTCAATCTGTACCACAGGGACTCGTTAAGGGGGTCAGATCTGGGTTCGATCTAAGTCCCATACGATGCTTAAGTTAGTATAGAACTTAATGGAGAGATGGAGCTTGGTGCAGCTGAGATCGACCCACAGAGGTTCGTCTCAAAACTGGCAGTGCAAGCTCGAATGTATAAGAAGTTGACCGACCCCCGTCGCTTTTACGCGTGTTATGCGTGTGCAATAATATGATTGGGGGCGTGAGATTTAAATATTTGTAACCGCAAGCACACGGTGTTGTAGTGTGGCTTGGGGGTCGAACTCAGGGAGGCGTGGATGTGCTTGTGTCAAGTAGGATCAAATTCACCCCATGGGTGAGCTAGCCCAGATCGGATGATGGGTTGTCACAGTAAATGGAATGCAAGGTATAAACAATATAAAGGAAAACCCCGGGACTTTGGTTTCCACCCTATCGTACGATTCTCGCCGATACGGCCTACGGGTAGGATAACGATCGGAATTAGGGTCTAATGGTGAGACATTGCCTCTGAAAGTGGTAACAGCGTCCCATGGGCCCGATATTCCGGTCGGTGCCCAGGATGATACGCCGGACTTCCCGGGTTTGGTCAGTGGGCACTCCCGTGTCCATTAACACTGACCGACTCCGTGAGCACTAAGCTCGCAACGATAACTCCCAACGCCTCATCCTGCCGCTCTCTCGCGCTAGGATTCGACGTCTACGCTAAGGGCGTGAGCTATGGCTAGGGAGTCAACCGCCAAGTTTATTCACCCTTGGCCCAACGGTCAAAGGCGGTCTTTTTTCCGCCGATGACAATAAAACACCCTGCGTAACAGGTAGATTCCTAATCCCTATCGATTTCCTAGTCCTATGGATGCATCGGGGAGAGCCCACGAAGGGGTTTCCACCAAAATCCCAGATTTGGGAACTAATCACATATTGAGTAAAAAGCGATCTAAATAGAAATCGACCGTAAAAATCATGATCAGGCAATTGAAAAGCAGTAAGAGCAATGCTAATAACACTATATTAAAGTTTAACAAAGATCGGAAAACTTACAAGTAACTGAAAAATTACAGCCGTCAAGAGAGAGAAAAAACAGCAAAAAATAACAACTCTCGTTTCTGGAAAACCTAGGGGTCCTATATATAGAATACGAAATCACCTGATCGGGTGAAAAGTCACCCGATCGGGTGACCTGCTTCGTTTCTTCGGCAGTGCAGAATAGGATTCCTCCCGGTCACCACGGCACGGTCGGTTGAAGGTTGAAGTTGATCGGTTGGATCTTCGTGCAGTCGGGTGAACCGGTCGGTTGATCTCTCCGTGTCGTGGCTTTGAAGAATCGGCTACAGGTGAACCGATCGGGTGAAAGTCACCCGATCGGTTGGCATTCAGCGTCAGAATTCCAGAGAGTTGGGGCGTTTGAACCGGTCACTGAACCGACCGGGTGACTTCCTGGCCGCTCCAACTTGTGTCCGAGTGGTGCACGCGTGCATCACCCGATCGGTTAGAAGTAACCAACCGGTCGGGTGAGGGGCTGAAAGATGCGATCTTCGTCGTTTGACCCCCTGGATCACGCGTGACTCCTCTCGTTGCTCCGGGGACTCATGATATCGTTGTTTTATGTCCCCTATGCCAGTAAACTCCTGCAAAATGTGAAAAACACGGAAAAGTGAAAGAAAACAAGAAAACATGAGAAAATGAATATAAGACGGCGGTAAATAACGGGAAAACACGGAAGAAAACGTGCGCAAATATATGAAATATAAACGCACGTCAAAAGTATAAGCTGGGAAAGACAGTTCTATGTCTTAGACCTTGAACCTTGGAAATGGGACGCTTTTCTCTATTTAGAGACGTTTAGGGTCCCTTTGGAGATGTTAGGGGTGATAACGACCACCCATAATGGGGCCACGAACTTTCCCCATTAATAGGAATAAATGTTATGCACGTCCCCGAGATTCATGAGCCCGCCGTTAATCCCACGTTCGAGTGAAGTGGACTCAACGGTCGACTGACCATTGGGCTTTGACTGAGTTGGTATCGGGCTTCTTTGGTGGACCTTGTGGGCCATAATCATTTGTCGACCGAGTAATCTCGAACGATGGTCCAATGACTCAACAATTACTGTTATTAGTTTATCCCCGTGATCGATACCTGCTTACCACTTAACCGTGCGCTTGCGGTAAAACTACATTGTTTTTGGAGTTGTATTCCGGGTCAACCAATAATCACACTTCACAAACACATATCACGATGATATCATATTGAGCATATTGATCAGATCTTATTATGGTTTGTCATCATCAAAAGGGGGAGATTGTTGGATACAACGTGTTTGGGTACAATGTCTTGTTTGATGATAACAAACCTTCATGATTATTTTTGATGTGTTTGTTAAGTGTTTTAAGGCCAAATAAACATGGAGCATTTAATGGCAAACTTGTGAATGTTGACCAATAGCAAATTTGCAAATAATACACAATAGTAGTGATGTAAATACGAGCAAGAGATGAGGAGATGGCAATTTCGTAATTAAGATAATTTGACTTGGTCAACATGGCATGGAGGGATAAGGAGCTAAATTCAAACAGAGAATCAAATAAAGTTCAAATCA
Organism: Scilla litardierei; assembly: GCA_030789695.1. Taxonomy (NCBI): domain Eukaryota; kingdom Viridiplantae; phylum Streptophyta; class Magnoliopsida; order Asparagales; family Asparagaceae; genus Scilla; species Scilla litardierei. The sequence goes on from CM061142.1 coordinate 234,833,303, forward strand.
ATTTGGAATAAGAAATTTGACTTGGTCAACATTCCATGAAGAGATAAGAAGATATTGTAGGAAAATTTGAAGATTTATTAGGATTCAAATTAGATTTAATTTGGATACAAAAGCATTCTACTTATCATAAGAGATTGACCAAGTTCATTGCACCAAAGAGAGAGGATGATAACAAATCATATCAAATCAATCTAAATGAGTTTTGATTGAATTTGGATCTATCTAAAAGATAAGAACAAAAGAGTCTCAAATCTCATGGAGGATTAAGGATGATTTGATTTGAAAAATCAAATCAATTTCAAGGGTCCTATTGGATATAGGAGAATCAAATCAAATCAATTAGAATTAGAATTAAAGAAGTTTGGATTAGACTACAACTCTTGGATTCATCCCGATATATGACTCCCATTTCTACAAGGAAAACCCCCCAAGGAGAAAGCACAAGCAAACAAGACTGGCCCTAGACTTATTTCCCTTAATGTTGGCTGAATTTATCTCCTCCAAACTTCAAAGAGATCATCAAATTCGTGGAAGAATGAGGAGTGCTACAGACGATGCTGAAAAGTGCATAAATTTCTCCATAAAGCTCGGATCGACGAACCATTTACGCCAAGACAATCACAACTCAGCACTCTACAATATAGTGGTATTATTCTGATTTTAATCTTCGTATTAAATTATTTGTATTTATTTTAGCGTAAGTTGTATTCTGAATAGCTTCATAATCTTCATCATCTCATAGGCCAAATTTCTCCATCATCTTCAAAGAAGAAAAGGCTCCAAGTTCTTCATCTTGCCGCAAGACTACTCCATCAAGTATCAAAAGCCAAGGGCACAAGAACACAGCATCTTCAATCAACAAAGCAAGGGGTTCCACAAAGCACAAAGGAAAAGTTCAACATCATATTCCAAGACCTAAAACGCACTTCAAAGATCTAAGAATATCTCTCCACAAGAGTATCTAAATCTACCCTTTCATTTTTTTATCAAATAGGACGAGCCCACGATTCGAACGAGTATTTATTCGGATTTTTCTGAGCTCGGGGAGATTTGCTACGATTTCTAGAAAACAGAGCAGAAACTTACTTTACGCATGGACTGCAGTAGATTCTGCAGAATAGAAACCTGCTTTACGCACAGACAAGATTCATGTATATTTGTGCAGCGAACTTCGAAGAGCTATATCTTTTGATCCAGATATCGGATTAAGACACCGCTTACGCCAGCATGAAGTAGGAGGCATGCTTAATAACGAGGACTATCTAAACATCACAAAATGTGTTTGTTTCAGGTTTATTTTCTCTGCACGATATTTGCTCTGTGACTGTTTGATTGTGTGTGCATAATTTTTATATTCGAAAAAATTGTTTCTAAGCATATTCACCCTACAGGCTTAGATCACGATCCACCTGTAGAGATATGATGCCCTCAAGGCTATTTATCTCTGTGCGAATAGCACAAACGTCTTGTTTAAAATAACAGTAAGCTGTTTGGTAATAATTTATCTAAGTTATATTATAATGTAGTTACCATTAGATATCAACTTAGGTAAAGTCCTGAGACTTTATAAAAGGTCAAACAGGTATCGAGATGAGTATCTTGATCATGGAGAAATGTTTGACCGTCTGTAGCATAAGTCTAAAAGGGTTCGTGGTCGTAGATGTTTCGAGACAAGGATATCGAAACATCGGATAGACCATTGTGTATTAGTCTTCACCGTTTAGTGGTAGCGATGATCTCATGATCGTTTTGACTTGGCGAAGTCGAAGACGAGACACAGGTGCTCATTAGAGAATGAGTTCACTGAATGATCCACAAGAGTTATCATATGGTTATATTGACCAATCTGTCAATGATGACTCTGAGTGATGATAGGCTAGTTGGTCTTTTGACTTGAGATCATTTTGACAAACCTATGCGTGAACGGTGCCACTTAGATCAACTGACCTAGCTTCGAGGCAAGGCCTGTCGAAAGGTCTTTTGATTGGGTGACACTTGAAGCGCATGAGTAGAGTAATGACCAAGAGAGGATTCGTCTCTCCCGGTCAATGGGAGTTAGTGTCGTAGAGTTAGTTCAGCCTTTAGTAAAATCTCTGGCCAGAGTTTGTTGGAAGAAGTCCAACATTATTTGACTAAAGATCGATAGAAACTAACCTGAGTCAAGTTATTGGGGTTGACAGTTTGACCGTACCCTAGACTTGATCTACACGACATAGTTAAGACGAAGAGACTATAACTGCATAATTCATCACGGAAACAGTCAGGGTGGTCCCAACAAGACTCATGTCAATGAGTCAACCACATAATGATGATTCCTGAAGCAGGGACGGCAACCACTGCTCGTGGTCACTGCCGTATAGGGCTTCGAGCCCAACCTGTTGTAAGGGTCAGGCTGTAGGGTCTCACACAGAGTGCGATCTTTGTCTAGTAATAGGTAGAAATTAGTCAGGGAGAATAATTTGCATTTGATGCAGAGGAAGAGAAAATTGCATTTTGATGCAAATGACATTTAAGCCTAGATATGGGACTTATTTGCATATGCTGCAAAATAAATTAAATATGTTTTAAACAGTTTAAGACAATATTTAATAAAATAAACGCAAGGAAAAGTTCACGGAAGATGGGAATGTCCCGGTCTATGCATAGGTTCGAACGGCATCCAAATCGGACGCCAAATGCCCAAATTATGCCCAAAAAAGATCTAAGAGTAAGATCAGGCCAGATCAGGCAGACCCAGTCCAGACTGGGTCTGGCCTGAACTGCTGGCCAAGCCCAGTAAAGCCAAGGCCCACCTGGGCCTGGGCGCCCGACCCAGGCCCAGGCCCGGGCGCCTGGGCGCCCAGGCCCTGCCAGGGCCGGGGCGCCCAGGCGCTGTGCGCCTGGGCCTGGGCCTGGGCCCAGGCGACCGCCTGGCGCTAGGAACCCGGCTGGCGCCTTGGCGCCCATGCCCAGGTCCAGGCAGGTGCCCAGTCAGCTTTTTTGGGGGCTGTGGGGCCACTTGCTGGGCCCCACTAATGGGTGCAGAACCCTAGTTTTATTGGGCAGATTTGACGGCTGGTTTTTGCGAAAAACAAGTCGTAAGCTGAACTTTGGACATACAATTGAGTGGTCAAACGAACTCCGATTGACGAACGGTTTTTTCCTATGCGTTCACTGTTGAACACCCTACGAATTGATAGGTTGTATTAATCCTGAAGTTCAACAGTGAGGGAGTTAAAATTCACGGAAGTTTGCACTTTGTGAAAGGCAAACTAAATTGATTTTATTAACTCTAATTATTAGTCCCACATCGGATTTTGAGAGAAGGGGAGCAGTCAGCCGCCTATATAAATAGGGGTCTGCTCTCCTCCTCAAAACTCGTCCCAAGCTCTAGATCTGAGCGGCTCTCGTAAATGTTGGAGCAAGCTCGGATCTAGGCTTAAATCAATATTTCTCTATCTCCCTATATTTCTGCCTTACTCCTGAGGGCTTTAGCAAAGCCGCAAAGGAGTTCGGATTCAGATCCGAAATCTTGGCGGAGGTTTCACTCGCATGAAATTTTCTTCGGCGCGTGGTTGGCTCGGCGATACGGGATTGATCGCCTCGGGATGCGGAGCGGTTCGAGGAGCGGCTCGGCGTGAGACGGGGAGCGGCTCAGAAGACGGTGCGGAACATCTTGCCTGCCCCAGGGTTGAGATTCCGGGTATGTGTTTAATAAACATTAGTTTAATTTAATCGCAGTAGGTCAGATCCTTCTTGGAATGGTCAGATCCATCCCAAGTCGGCATAGATCTTGGCTAAGGGTTTTGAACCTAAGGGCTAAGTTAAAATTGTTTTAACTGCATGTTAATTAGATTAACTAGATTTTTCTTCCGCTGCAAATTTTCTTTCTGTCTATTTTCGTCCGACTTAGGACGGGAATAGAGTTTTTGTGCCCTAAGGGTCCCTGAAAACCCTACAGTGGCATCGGAGCTTCTTGAGCTTGAGTACGGGTTCTCGGGTTATGAGCCGACCCGAAGTAATCGCTCTTACCGTACCAAGTCCCGATAAGATGGGGATCTTATAATGGGTTGGGCATTGTCGAGAGGCATGCCGTAAAAAAAGTTTCTGAGGTATCTTGTGACTGGTCTAGGGTGCCATGGATGATGGGCCTTAACATCGTTGCAATGATATCAGAGTAATACCCTTCAGTGGTATCGGAGCATGGTATGCATAACGATCTAGCCTGCGATTATTATTAAACTTTGAAATGCTTTTCAAAATACTTTATAAAATGTTTTAAAGTTATGAGATACTTTTAAAATATTTTAGATGCCTTTTAAAATATTTAAAATTTATGCAATATTTTTAAAGGTGATTTTAAAAGGATTTTAGATATTTAAATATTTTATATGATAAAATTTTAAACATGAAAATTTTAAAATGATGATTTTAAATTTATGTGATAATTTTAAAATTGATTTTAAGGCTTTTTTAAATTTATGCAATAAGTTTAAAATGTTTTATATGTTTAAAAATTGTATAAGATAAATTTTTGAACATGGAATTTTTTAAAATGATGTTTTAAATTTATAAGATATTTTTAAAACAGATTTTAAAAGTCTAAAATTGTTTATGCGATAAACTTTATTCTATTTAAATGTTAAATAGTTGTACACCTTTTATACGATAAATTAGTGTAGCTTTATTTTAATGGCTAGTTCATCTTGTCCCTTATTTGATAACACAAGACAACCCTTTAGGTTAGCCATTAAGAAATGATTAAAATTTATTAATTGAATTTTAATGACATGCTATGTTTTAATAAAACATTAACAACCCTATAAGTCCTAATTCCTGATTAGGGTAGTCCTTTTAATGATTTTTAAATTCTAATTGTTATAATTAATTCTCATTAAAGGACTTCACTTTTAGCGTTGGTTAATAAATTTATTAAAATCCTAATAACGATTAGGATAGCACGTGAACCTTATAGTTGATGAGGACTTAATAAAAGTTATTAAACAAATCCTAAAATTTTGAATTTAAGCATGCAACTAGTTGATAGGATTAATTAGTTAAATAAAAGCTGTTTAGTCTATGGCACGCATATAAAAAAGTCAAGCTTCATTCAATGGACCATGATCCAGTCAATGTGCTTGGCTAAGAGTTCTGGATCACCCTTTAAGGGATAGTGATCCTGGCTTAGTCAATTCCCTGGCTGTGTTCCGCTGGACCGCAATGATGCGAATCATGATTGTATGACACCCTGGACTATGTCTAAGTCAAATACGTTAATGATCTTTTTCAAGATTAGCCGTAGCCCTCCTTGTTATAGGGGTTAGCAACTATAGGGACCCGTGTTATAGTTGTTGAGCTTCACTCAAGCTGTGACATGACAACCCTGTAGAAACCAACTCCTTAAATACTTAAGAAGTAGTCTAAGACCTGACCCAAACCGCCGTGTCATGAATACACCGAGCGCCGGGGCAAGTCAAGGCTAGACGCGAAAACAAGGGTCCGACTAGACTAGACATTGTGATTTGGATGAGCACACTCATGATCACAAATGGCTAGGGGTAAAAACCGATTAAGAGGGTCATATCTGATATGATCGATAAAGAGTCATCTTCCGGTCACAGAGACAAGCAACTTGTTGAGATACACTCAAGGTTGTTAAGCTCAAGGTGATTGGAACTCTTACCCATTAATTTTAATTCGATTAAATCGTTCGTTATTAAGCTTTAAAACGATCGTAAAAATAGTGGGAGGATATAGATAGATAAAAGCCATTCTACCTATATTTAATATTGAACATATGCTAAACTAGAGCAAGACTATGTTTACCGAAGGAATCTAATTATAATGGAATAAGTTAACTGGTCGAATAGGTTGATTAATTGAATATCAAGTTAAATTCTAATTGATAAAATTAAATTATATTCTCATTGACATTAAAATGACCTTCTAAAGAACAGACTTAATAAATACGATTTCATTAAGTTCTGGGTCCAACAAATAAATTCATGCTACATGTCACTCATCTCTATATGAGGCTGCTTGAACATATGGGATATTCGAAATATGTTTCTCCCTACAACATGTCGAGCTACCCTCAAGGTTGTATGGATAAACAATTTTGATCCGCAAAGTTCGAGAATTCAATCAAACCGTTTGAATCGAATACGAGTGCATGAGCGGTGCAAGTCTATATATCCCAACTGGACTTTGAGACAAGCAACTTCTTGAGTTACACTCAAGATTGCAACTCTCAGGCATTTGCATACATGAGATGCTCTATTTATTTATGTTGGGCTATTTAATATCTAAATGTGATTTAGAAAAAGGAAGAAGGCACTCCGGAAAGTCAATTGAGAAAGTTAGTTTAATTTATCATTAGTAAAGGGATATGGAGGAGGAAATGAAAATGTGACATATTCTGATGTCACGATTTCATAATTATTGTTATACAAAAGGTTAACACATTTTGACGAATGTCGTTACATTGCTTCTGAAGCAATGAATAATATGTATAACGATAATAAATGTATTAAATGTTAATATATAAATACACCGGATAATAGCAAACTTATATGGCAAAATAGACTAGGCCGTATCGAGAGAGTAATCTTCAAAAGTCACATAAAGAGGGGTCTGACCTCTCGTATTATGAAGTCTACGGACACTTGTGAATCATACCCTCTTAGATGCAATGGTCGATACCCATTTGCAAGACAGTGGGAGAATGAGTTGTCGAACTCAGTCTAGTACATACTGATGTACTCGAGTTTAGATTAACCAAAATAAGTTATTTGTATATTTTATTAAGACACGTGTTCTTGATGAAACACAAGTCTGATAAAATAAAGAACGAAATGACTAAAGTATTTAAACTGATTCGATTAGATCGAATGGTCAAATACTTAACTACATAAAATCTTGCGTAATTAAAAGAAAATGTGATTTTCTCACAGGTCAAGTCTGTTAACACATCCGTGTGTTAAAAGTATGAATCTCACTAGGTTAGAATTGGTGCGATCCATAGCAAGTGACTCTGAGTTAAGTCCTCCATCTGGGTTAAGTCCCAGATAGTAATGCCTAAGTTTTGATAATGTTCTATGAGGACATATCAATAAGATATTCATAAAATCAATCATTAGGAAGTTGTATAATTACTCGAATTTCGGGAGACGAAAAGTCGAGTTAGACAGCATAACTGATGATGACTTAGTCAACTTCTAGGATGAAATTCGGAGTAGTAACTCCGATTTATAACTTGATGCAATCAGAACAGGTCCGTGTGCGTAAATAAATTTTGGAATTTAGTTTACGTGCCCAAGGAAAATGTTTCCTCACTTTGTGCAAGTAAATATTTATGTTGAAAGATTAGTGCAGAAAGGAAAATAGTGAAGTGCAATCATGTTGGTCGAGAACGGTTTCCTATAAAACGAATTATGTTGAAACCGTTTCACCAGCAGATGTGTACAGATCTACTCGGACCAAACTCGATGTAAACGCTTAAGTTGACCGTGAAAATTGGAGCATTCACTTATAAGTTCGTTTTTCTAAATATGATTTAGACGAACCAACTTATATGAATTGGCCAGAAAGTTTTCAAGGTCAGTGGGAGCGTATAAATTACGTGCGAGGCATCAAAGAAATGGAACATATATTTTGACAAAGTAATCAAAAGGTTTGATACTTTATTAGAAATAGATATGAGCCATTTATGACCATTAACTAATTTGAAAATTATTATCGTAAAGGTACGATGAACTGGATAAGATCCAAGGAAATAAAATATTATGGATTCTGAAAGACCAAGTGAATTATTTGAATGAGATTCAAATGGTTAGTCTAACATGAACTTAGAAACCCCTTAAGTCTATAGTGTAGATGGTTTTAGCAGATCCACTCATGAAGGCTCTACCACATGAAGTCGGAAAAACTTATGTGTAAAAACTGTATTAGATACCGAGATAAATGGGCATGAGTGCAAGTGGGAGATGTAGAGATATGATGCCCTCAAGGCTATTTATCTTTGTGTGAATAGCACAAACGTCTTGTTCAAAATAGCAGTAAGCTGTTTGGTAATAATTTATCTAAGTTATATTATAATATAGTTAACATTAGATATCAACTTAGGTAAAGTCCTGAGACTTTATGCAAGGTCAAACAGGTATCGAGATGAGTATCTCGATCATGGAGAAATGTTTGACCGTCTGTAGCATAAGTCTAAAAGGGTTCGTGGTCGTAGATGTTTCGAGACAAGGATATCGAAACATCGAATAGACCATTGTGTATTAGTCTTCACCGTTTAGCGGTAGCGATGATCTCATGATCGTTTTGACTTGGCAAAGTCGAAGACGAGACACAGGTGCTCATTAGAGAATGAGTTCACTGAACGATCCACAAGAGTTATCATATGGTTATATTGACCAATCTGTCAATGATGACTCTGAGTGATGATAGGCTAGTTGGTCTTTTGACTTGAGGTCATTTTGACAAACCTATGCGTGAACGGTGCCACTTAGATCAACTGACCTAGCTTTGAGGCAAGGCCTGTCGAAAGGTCTTTTGATTGGGTGACACTTGAAGCGCATGAGGAGAGTAATGACCAAGAGAGGATTCGTCTCTTCTGGTCAATGGGAGTTAGTGTCGTAGAGTTAGTTCGGTCTTTAGTAAAATCTCTGGCCAGAGTTTGTTGGAAGAAGTCCAACATTATTTGACTAAAGATCGATAGAAACTAACCGGATTCAAGTTATTAGGTTGACAGTTTGACCGTACCCTAGACTTGATCTACACGACATAGTTAAGACGAAGAGACTATAACTGCGGAATTCATCACGGAAACAGTCAGGGTGGTTCCAACAAGACTCATTGTCACGCCCCGCTTCCCAAAACGATGGAGGCGAAGCGTGACTAAGGCCCGCTTAGGTCGGAGCTGTGAAGCTCAGACCCAATAAGTGTCTGTAGGGGTACCATCATAAAATTTTCAGGTTCTTGCATTTATAAAGTTCGAAACAACAAAAAGTACAGAAAGGAAGTTGCATTCATTAATAAAAAGAGTTAATATCCAGCGAGTACAAAAGTCTAAAGAGAGGGAAGCCTAAGCATGGCAACAAACTATCGAAAGAGCAAACTAAAAGTAGTAACCTCTAAAAGGCGACGACTGAAAAGTCCTCCAGGTCTGGTCCTTGTCGGGCACGTACTCTGGGTCGACGTCCTCGGGCTCCACGTACTCCGGTAAGTCTGCCTCGTCCACGAACTCTGGCTTGACACCTGATGTACATCACCCAAAAGAAAGGAACTGTACGTCAGGTAAAGTCTACAAAAAGGGTTAGACTCTACTGCAAGTGTACCGAACTATTAAACAACAGTTTACTGGTTAATTAGCATGCTGGGGTTATAACAGAGTATCAAAAGGAAGTAAACGCAGCAGGAAAGTAAAGCGTAGAAGGCAGTTGTCGTAGCGTGTGCTACCGACTATGGGAGTAACCTAAACGGGTCGTGACAAGACGTGACATGACAAGGAAGACAGGACATGACAAGACAAGACAGGACACGTGTGACTCGAAGGGTTCACGCCTTATGGTTCGACTGGGATCAGACCCTCTCCCCGTGCGCACGCTCAACCCTATCCCAACCCCAAGTATTCAAGACATGACAAGACAAGGGATCACTCGCTCTAGCTTGGCGAGTGCCCTATTGCCCTCTGGGATGTGTATCACGACAAGGGATCACTCGGAGAGTGCCCTATTTCCCTCTGGGCTGTGTATCACGACAAGGGATCACTCGGAGAGTGCTCTATTGCCCTTTGGGCTGAGTATCACGACAAGGGATCACTCGGAGAGTGCCCTATTGCCCTCTTGGCTGTGCAAGATGGGACGTGACGTGACAAGACAGGAAAGGTTATTCTAGGGTGTCCACACGAACGCACACACAAGATAGTCCTCGATGTCAAAAGTTCTTGTTAGGCTCAGACTTCGTTGTCAAGTCTAAGCCGTCAAGGGACGTCCCGGACGCTATCATTTCACGTCCGATTCTCTTTGTTCACAGTTAACAGTTCTAACAAACTAAGGCCTAAGCACGGCCAAAAGTGCAAGTGGATACACATGCCTGCGGTGGTGAGCGTGTCGTCCGTCTGGAGCATCTCGTCCAGGCGTCTCGTCCGCCGTAGTCCATCTGAAATAGGTCACGGTGACGGTGTCAAGTCGCGTTTTTCAATAAGTCATAGTTAGGGTTTGTTTCTAGATTGTCAGGACTACCCTATTCATCAAAGTAACATTTTTGGTGTTTCGTTCAACCTAGATCGACTACTATCCTATGTGCACAGAAAATTGTCCGATTGTCGATCTTTCTACGGTAAGCAGCATTTTACAAGTACTGAAAGTAAATTTAGTTATAGTTGTCCAATTTTAGTTTAGGGTTTGATTAGCTACGGTGTGGGTTTTGCTACTCATTAGGGAAACCAACCTCGTGATGCCATCCAACAAGCGGAAGTCGGGTCTGAACGGCGAAATGTCGGCGTCATCTGAAACTCCTCGGCCACGGGTAGCGTAGCGAGGTACCTCTGGACAGCGGGGTGGTGACGTGAAATCAGCGAGCTAATCAACGATCTCCTTCCCGTTGCGGGTAGCACAACGGATCTTCACGACGGCGGTGACATCGGGGAAAACACGTGTGCACGGCGACGCACGTGTATTCCGAGGGTCCAAGGGGCTGTCAGTAGATGAGGTAGGACCAGAGAAAGATGCTCTGCCCGGTGGATGGCCAACGGCGTGAGCGTACGGCGGTGGGTGGCCGTGAGAAGCCGGAGAGGACAGATTCGCGCAACGTTCGTTGTCGCGCGTCTCAGAGAAATTCCATCGACAAACAGCGAAAACGGGAAGTTGCAGAAGGTTAAGGACTTCAAGACTAAGCCAACGGCAGTGGAGTTGTCACCGGGGGTGGTCGGAGATGATCGTGCGCGGGTGTCGAAGTTCAGCTTCCAGATCTGTGAAAAACAGCCGATACGGCGTGTTCCGACGAGGATTTCCTGAGCTACAGGTGGGCTATGAGCATGAGTGAAGTTGCAGTTGGTAGGAGGGTTCGATAGGAGTCCAACGGCCATAGGGTGGTCGTCGTAGGTGGCCGGATGGCCGGTGGACGCAAGTTTTCTCGACGGTGTTGCAGATCTGTAAAACTGTCGTTATGTCGAGTTCGAGAGATGTTTCGTGGAGGTAGAGATGAGGAAAGAGGGTAAGGGGAGTTGGAGATGCTTGAGGGGTTAAAGGAGAGTTTGATGGTGGTGGAGATCGCCAAAGGGGGTGGTTGGAGGTGGGCGTGAGCCGTCGTTGAAGTTCAGCTTCCAGATCTGTGAAAAACAGCCGATACAGCGTGTTCCAACGAAGATTCCGGGAGCTACAGGTGGGCTATGAGCGTGAGGGAAGTTGCAGAGCGGAGAGGGGTCAAAGCGGAAAAAATTGGCGGGGGTGGTGGACGGCGGCGGCGACCGACGGTGGCTGGCCGTGAGCTGCAACTCCGGTGGCCAGATCTGTGCTATCTTACGGCAAAGGGGCTTTTAGAGAGAGAAAATGGAGGAGAGAGAAGGGTGGCCGGAGGGGGATGGATGGCCGGCGGCCAGGGGTGGTCGGCGACGGCTTTGGGTGGCCAGAGTTGAAGAAGGAAACGCAGCCAGGGGTGTTTGCGTGAGATGTTGGCGGCTAGGCTTGTGTTGCCATATGAAGAAGTAGGGTTTTGATATTTAGCTTTGGGCTTTTGGTTAAATAAGAGAGATATATAGAGATAGGGAGAGTGGAGATAGGGGAAATGAGATGTGTGAATAGTGGCTACAATATTCTCCCATGATACGTATGAGTGAAATTAGGGATTTGATTAGATTTGGTTTAGATTTGAAATTCAAATGGATTAAGGGCTAATCGAAGGTTGAAATTGATTAGGGGATATCTTCCACTACGGGCATCGGAAAAATAATCCGAAAATACCGGGACGATCGTGGAGACGAGAAGTACGGGACTACGGTGTCCGATTCTGTGTTACACCTACCAAAAATTATCGTAAAATCGGGAACCGCGTATTGGTGCCAAAAGACCAAAACGCCCTTCCATTCAAAGCTGTTTTGCGAGAAAACGAGCCGTGAGATGACGTTCACAAAAATTACCATAAAATTCTACACTTCCATACAGTCACAATGGCATATCACATCGTATATACCAAAACCAAGAAAGAGTCAAATAAAATACGTGCACGAAAGGTACGTGCACGTAGAAAATACGAACGATCGGAAAGCGGCCGTTACATTCTACCCACCTTAGAAATGATTCCGTCCGCGGAATCACCTATAATAATAATAATAATAATACCTATAAACACTTAAGCCTATAACTCACATCTTCCCCACAATGATCTCTAATCCTATAACTTCAACATCGTTCCTCAAATAATCCATCGTAACCCGTCTTTTCACTGGATAATACCACGACTAAACTCACATTCTAACACTTAACTATAGACCCATCACTGTTGTTCAAATTTCCAACTCCAAGTTCTCATAAAGGAATAATAATCATCTTCTCATACCATACCATTCCACTAAACATCATCGCTCAATAACATCTTCAAATTTCTCAATCTCTTTTCAATATTAATCAATCGCTAAAATGATGTTCTAGTCAATCACCAATCCAAGACAAAAACTTTGTCGATCTTATAACACCTTTCACAAATCAACAATCGTCGTGTCCTCAATACATTCCTTGTCATATCTTCCCATAAATTTATCCGCCGAATAATTGAACTATCAAAATCACATCTTATCCTACTCACTATAACTAATCACACCCAATATTAAGTCCGACTACCTAACCATACATTTATCTCAACACGTCGTGTTATTCCTAATGTCTTCTCACGTCGACATTTACAATCAAGTCTTGATGCTTTAAATGCTCTACTCATTCTCATGATCACCCTAACTCATACTATACTCCGTAGCTTCTCCTATCTACCACTTGTCTAAGTCTCAAGTCTGATAAGTTATCATCCCCCCGCATATAATTTCATCCGACCAGAATTCTCCATTGAGTCCGTCACACGTTTGCATTATAAATAAGTCTTGGACACCTCATTCTTTTCATCCAAAGAAATCTAATCTAATATCTTTGTGTTCCAAAATCAACTATCCACCGGTACAACATATCTCATCTCACTCTAAACCTACCCACAAACATAACCCTATAACAATAACAGCTATTACAAACAATATCATAACAATCAGACTTAACACTCCCGAAGAGGGAAGGAAAGGAAGTTTAAGGCCAAAGACATATTTAAAATATTCGAAAAAGACGTGTGGAGTTGTGGTATTGGATGAGGGAAGATCGGGGTTGTGATCTTGTGTGCTAGTCTCAAAACTTTAAAGATTTGGTTTAAAAGAAAACAAAAATTTTGATACAATCATATGCAGCCAAAGATAAGTCATACCATAATACGAAAGACTAAGTCTAAGGAATTGCCTGCTATGACGCTATTCACACCTATATGAATAATATCATTCAGACCACTCCATACGTATATCACGGTCCACACTAAGTACACATACACGACACAAGAGACAATCACTAACATCCTAAAGGTAGCACACTCGTACCGGTCCACACACTCTACCTATACACATGCACTACGACGACATCACAAACCAGTGGGCCCACTACTAACTTGAGATGACATATGCAACTACAAGCATTGATGTCTACATGAAAGAAAGGAACCGAAACCAAAAGCGAAACGAAACAAGATCGGAAAGAACGAGTTTGGACAAGGCAAGGAAAAGGAGATAACTGGTTGGATGGAACAAAAATATTGCTCAAAATATTGAAATAGATGAAAGGAAAATTATGTGTAAAGTATGGTATCATATACTTTTATACTTATAAAAATATGTAGAAAAAGTGAGCAGATGGTAAAATTTTAAATTACGGAAAAGTGTTAAACTAAGAAAATAATGAGTAGGGTGAGGTAGTGATTGTTTTACATATGTAAATAGATTTACAGCGGATTTTTGAAATACGGATATGATGGTTAGAAAACAGATATACTAAAAATTGAAGTCTCTTTTTTTATAGCTCCAAAAATATCCTAAAAGTTTTGTACGATACGCGGTTAAAATAAATTTAATAGTATAGAAAGAAAGGGATAATGCATTAAATTATCAAAATGGAAACCAAGTTTTATATATTTAAATACATATGTATATATAAACTGAAATTCAAAAGATATAGGTTAGAAACATTATAAGATGGTAATTAAAAATTTTTGATGAGAAATTTCGAAATTCAAAGAATGCATTCAAGTTAACCGAAAGGTAGGAAATCTAAGTTCATGTTTTTTTTCAAAGAATTGAAACTGGGGAAGGAATTCGAAAAAATATAATATTGAAAATTCTTTAGAAGGATCGGGAGGCTGAATGGAAAAGATTCAACGATTGGCTACTAACGATGAACGGATCACGTGATTCAAGGCCAAGGAAAGGAATCGCATGATCCAAATGTAAATATGACTAGGAGATGAACCATGAAAAGCCACGGTGGAATCCTACGGTCAATGGCACATAAGGGTAATGATCAGAAAGATGCTAGAAGTCAGGGATTCTAATTATCGGCCGTCTACAGATCAGGAGAACTCGGCACTAAGACTTCCTAATGAGATAGACTGTAATCAGGATCTAAGGGGAAGGTTCCTAAGAGAATCAAGGTTACGTTCTGCTGGGCCCGAAGTCGATGGACCCGAGTGAACGACTAAAAGAAAGGCTCTAGAAATCTAACACGGTTAGAGTCAAGTGCGGGCTACTAAGGTATCCTAGGACGAGGATGACTAAATCTTAACCAAGGTGTCTGACTATCCAACTGGGATGTCTATCTATGTCTTCCTACCATCTAAGACTGGGAAAACCTAATTTAGACTTGTACATGGATATTAAATGAATGCGGTACTCTTATCATTCCGAAATTTTGCAAGGACCTGAATGGGCCACCACTAAAACCTGTCACGCCCCGCTTCCCAAAACGACGGAGGCGAAGCATGACTAAGGACCGCTTAGGCCGGAGCTGTGAAGCTCAGACCCAATAAGCGTCTGTAGGGGTATCATCATAAAATTTTTAGGTTCTTACATTTATAAAGTTCGAAACAACAGAAAGTACAGAAAAGAAGTTGCATTCATTAATAAAAAGAGTTAATATCCAGCGAGTACAAAAGTCTAAAGAGAGGGAAGCCTAAGCATGACAACAAACTATCGAAAGAACAAACTAAGAGTAGTAACCTCTGAAAGGCGGCGACTAAAAAGTCCTCCAGGTCTGGTCCTTGTCGGTCACGTACTCTGGGTCGACGTCCTCGGGCTCCACGTACTCCGGTAAGTCTGCATCGTCCACGAACTCTGGCTCGACACCTGACGTACAGCACCCAAAAGAAAGGAACTGTACGTCAGGTAAAGTCTACAAAAAGGGTTAGACTCTACTGCAAGTGTACCGAACAATTAAACAACAGTTTACTGGTTGATTAGCATGCTGGGGTTATAACAGAGTATCAAAAGGAAGTAAACGTAGCAGGAAAGTAAAGCGTAGTAAGCAGTAGTCGTAGCGTGTGCTACCGACTATGGGACTAACCTAAACGGGTCGTGACAAGACGTGACATGACAAGCAAGACAGGACAAGACAAGACAGGACACGTGTGACTCGAAGGATTCACGCCTTACGGTTTGAGGGGGATCAGACCCTCTCCCCTGTAGGATTTTCTGGGACCCTTAGGGCACAAAAACTCTATGCCCATCCTAAGTCGGACGGAACATAGACATAAAAGCAGCGGAAAAAATGATGTTAATCTAATTAACATTTAACCCTAAGGTCCAAGACCCTAATCCAAGATCTATACCGACTTGGGATGGGTCTGACCATCCCAAGAAGGATCTAGCCTACTGCGATTAAATTAAACTAATGCTTAATTAAACACATACCCGGAATCTCAGCCCTGGGGCAGGCGAGATGTTCCGCACCGTCTTTCGTGCCGCTCCCAGTCCCACGCCGAGCTGCTCCTCGAACCGCTCCCCGAACCACTCCTCGAACGGCTCTGTATCCCGAGGCGATCAATCCCGTGTCGCCGAGCCAACCACGCGCCGAAGAAAGTTTCACGCGAATGAAACCTCCGCCTAGATTTCGGATCTAAATTCGAACTTATTTGCGGCTTTGCTAGAGCCCTCAGGAGCAAGGCAGAAATTTATAGGGAGAGGAGAAATATTAATTTAGCTTAGATCCGAGCGTGCTCCAACATTTACGAGAGCCGCTCAGATCAGAGCTTGGGACGAGTTATGAGGAAGGGGGAGGGCCTTTATTTATAGAGGCGGTTGACTCTCCCCTTTTCTCCACAACCAAGGTGGGACTATTAATTTGGGATTAATTAAATCAAGTTAGTTTGCCTTTCACAAAGGGCAAACTTCCTCAAATTTTAACTCCCTCACCGTTGAGCTTCAATGTTGGTACAACCTACCAAATCGAAGAGGGTTCAACGGTGAACGCGTAGGAAAAAACGGCTCGTCAATCCGAGTCTGTTTGACCCTTCAAACAATTGCCCAAAGTTAGCCAAAAGTCATGCTTCTCTTAGAAACATAGCCGTCAAGAAAATCCCAGGTTTCAAAAAACCCTAACCAGAAAATTCGAGCTTGGTGGGCCTCCATTTTCGCTGGTTTCAGCCCAACAGTTTGGGCTGACTTGTTTTGGCTATAACTTGTGCATTTGGACTCCGTTTTTGACGCGGTTTGAACCTGCGTTTAGAGCGGGACGATCCCGTCATCTAGGTAACCTTTTCAACGTGTTTATTTAATTAAATATAGTCTTAAACAATGTAAGACACATTTAATCTCTTTTGCATCATATGCAAATTAGTCCCTATCTAGGCTTAAATTTTCATTTGCATCAAATACAAATGATCTGAGGACAGATTCCTCTACATCTCCCACTTACACTCAAGATCATTTATTCCGAATGCAGGAGATTATTGCAAACGTCTTTTGCAATATTTATCCCTTGCATCAAATGCATATTATCTCTAATGTTTCTACCTATTACTAGACGAAGGTCGTACTCTGTGTGAGACCCTACAGCCTGACCCTTACAACAGGTTGGGCTCGAAGCCCTATACGGCAGTGACCACGAGCAGTGGTTGCCGTCCCTGCTTCAGGAATAATCATTATGTGGTTGAATCATTGACATGAGTATTGTCGGGACCACCCTGACTGTTTCTGTGATGAGTTCCGCAGTTATAGTCTCTTCGTCTAAACTATGTCGTGTAGATCAAGTCTAGGATATGGTCAAACTGTCAACCCCAATAACTTGACTCCGGTTAGTTTCTATCGATCTTTTAGTCAAAACTGTTGGACTTCTTCCAACATACTCTGGCCAGAGTTTTTACTAAAGACCGAAATAACCCTACGACACTAACTCCCATTGACCGGGAGAGACGAATCCTCTCTTGGTCATTACTCTCCTCATACACTTCAAGTGTCACCCAATCAAAGACCTTTCGACGGGCCTTGTCTCGAAGCTAGGTCATTTGATCTAAGTGGCACCGTTCACGCACAGGTTCGTCAAAATGACCTCAAGTCAAAAGACCAACTAGCCTATCATCACTCAGAGTCATCATTGACAGATTGGTCAATATAACAATATGATAACTCTTGTGGATCGTTCAGTGAACTCATTCTCTAATGAGCACCTGTGTCTCGTCTACGACTTCGCCAAGTCAAGCGATCATGAGATCATCGCCACCGCTAAACGGTGAAGACTAAGACACAATGGTCTATCCGATGTTTCGATATCCTTGTCTCGAAACATCTACGACCACGAACCCTTTTAGACTTATGCTATAGACGGTCAAACATTTCTCCATGATCGAGATACTCATCTCGATACATGTTTGACCTTGCATAAAGTCTCAGGACTTTACCTAAGTTAATATCTAATGTTAACTACATTATAACATAACTTTAGATAAATTATTACCAAACAGCTTACAGTTATTTCGAACAAGATGTTTGTGCTATTCACACATGAAGATAGATAGCCTCGAGGGTATCATCTCTCAACATCTCCTACTTGCACTCAGTCCCATTTATCTCAGTATCTTATACCGTTTTTACACATAAGTTTTCCCGACTTCATGTGATAGAGCCTTCGTGAGTGGATCTGCTAAAACCGTCTACACTATAGACTTAAGGGGTTTCTATGTTCATGTTAGACCAACCATTTGAATCTCATTCAAATAATTCATTTGATCTGTCGGAATCCATAATATTTTTATTTACTTGGATCTTATCCAGTTCATCGTACCTTACGATAATCATTTAAATTAGTTAATGGTCATTTCAAATGGCTCATATCTATTTCTGATAAAGTGTCAAACCATTTGATAACTTTGTCAAAATAAATGTTCCATCCCTTTGATGTCTCGCATGTAATTTATACGCTCCCACTGACCTTGAAAACTTTCTTGGTTAATTCATATAAGTTGGTCCGTCTAAATCATATTTAGGAAAACGAACTTATAAGTGAATGTTCCAATTTTCATGGTCAACTCTGAGCGTTTTACATCGAGCTTGGTCCGAGTAGATCTGTGCACTTCTGCTGGCGAGACGGTTTCAACATAATCCATTTTATAGGAATTAGGATGAAAACCGTTCTCGACCAACATGATTGCACTTCACTATTTTCCTTTCTGCACAAATCTTTCAACTTAAAGATTTACTTGTAGAAAGTGAGGAAACATTTTCATTGGGCACGTAAACTAAATTCCAAAATTTATTTACGCACACAGACCTATTCTGGTTGCATCAAGTTTTAAATCGGAGTTACTACTCCGAATTTTATCCCAGAAGTTGACTAAGTCATCATCAGTCATGATGTCTAACTCGACAATTCGTCTAACGAGATTCGAGTAATTTTACAACTTCCTTACAATTGATTTAATGAATATCTTATTGATAATGTCCTCACAGAACATTATCAAAACCTAGGCATTACTATCTGGGACTTAACCCAGAAGGAGGACTTATCTCAGAGTCACAATGGATCACACCAAGTCTAACTAAGTGTGATTCATACCTTTTAACACACAGATGTGTTAACAGACTTGACTTGAGAGAAAATCACATTTTCTTTTAATTACGCAAGATTTAATGTAGCTAAGTATTTGACCATTCGATCTAATCGAATCAGTTTAAATACCTTAGTCATTTCGTTCTTTATTTTATCAGACTTGTGTTTCATCAAGAACACGTGTCTTAATAAAATATACGAACAACTTATTTTTGTTAATCTAGACTCGAGTACATCAGTATGTACTAGACTGAGTTCGACAACTCATTCTCCCACTGTCTTACAGATGGGTTTCGGCCATTATTTCTAAGAGGATAAGGCTCACAAGTGTCCGAAGACTTCATAATACGAGAGGTCAGACCCCTATTTATGTGACTTGTGAAGCTTAGTCTCTCGATACGGCCTAGTCTATTTTGCCATATAACTTTGCTACTATCTTGTGTATTTATATATTAACATTTAATATATATATTGTCGTTATACATATTACTTATTGCTTCAGAAGCAATGTGACGACATTCGTCAAAATGTGTTAACCTTTTGTATAACAATAATTATGAAATCGTGACATCAGAATATGTCACATTTTCATTTCCTCCTCCTTATGCCTTTACTAATGATAAATTAAACTAACTTTCTCAATTGACTTCCCGGAGTGCCTTCTACCTTTTTCTAAATCACATTTAGATATTAAATAACCCAACATAAATAAATACCTATGCAAGCGTCTCATGTATCCAAACGCCTGAGAGTAGCAATCTTGAGTGTAGCTCAAGAAGTTGCTTGTCTCAAGATCCGGTTGGGATACATAGCCTTGCATCGCTCATGCACTCGTATTCGATTCAAACGGTTTGATCGAATTTTCAAACTTTGCGGATCAAAATTGTTTATCCATACAACCTTGAGGGTAGCTCGACAAGTTGTAGGGAGAAACATACTTCGAATATCCTATATGTTCAAGCTGCCTCATATAGAGACGAGTGATATGTTGCGTGAATTTATTTGTTGGACCCAGAACTTAATGAAATCATATTTCTTAAGTCTGTTCTTTAGAAGGTCATTTTAATGTCAACGAGAATATAGTTTTGATTCTATCAATTAGAATTTAGCTTGATATTCAATTAATCAACCTATTTGACCAGTTAACTTATTCCATTAAAATATTATATTTCGATTCCTTCGGTAAACATAGTCTTGCCCTAGTTTAGCATATGTTCAATATTAAATATAGGTAGATTGGCATTCATCTATCTATATCCTCCCACTATTTTTACGATCGTTTCAAAGCTTAATAACGAACGATTTAATCGAATTATAATATTTAAAATTTAGTGAAAAAGGGATCCAATCATCCTGAACCTCACAACCATGAGGAGACTCAACAAGTTGATTGGTTCTATGATTGGTAGACTAACTCTTAGTCAATCTCATCACATGTGACTCCCTATCGTTTTTTACCCACAGTCACTTATGATCTTGAGGAGACTCAACAAATCATAATGACTGGTCTAGTCAGACCCTTGATTTCGTGTCCAGATTTGACTTAGATCGATGCTCGAGGAGACCCGACGTATCGATTTGGGTCAAGTCTAGACTACATCACATGTATGTTGGAGTTTGTTCCTTAAAGATAAACATGGCATAGCTTGAGGAGACTCAACAACTATAATTGTCTTCTTTAAGTTACCAAGCTCCAAAATCAAGGAGGGATACGGATTAATCTTTAATAAGATTTATAATGCATTGACTAGATATAGTCCAGGGTGTTATACAATCATGATTCGCGACATGATAGGATTTGTAGGAACGATAGGATTTGTATTTTTGTTATACAGCCAGGGAATTGACTAAGCCAGGATCACTATCCCTTAAAGGGTGATCCAGAACTCTTAGCCAAGCACATTGACTGGATCATGGTCCATTGAATGAAGCTTGTCATTTTTGTATGTGTGCCATAGACGAAACAGCTTTTATTAACAACTAATTAATCATATCAACTAGTTGCATCCTTAAATTCAAAATTTTAGGATTTGTTTAATAACTTTTATTAAATCCTTATCAACTATAAGGTTCACGTGCTATCCTAATCGTTATTAGGATTTTAATAAATTTATTAACCAACGCCAAAAGCGAAGTCCTTTAATGAGAATTAATAATAACAATTAGAATTAAAATTTTCATTAAAAGGACTACCCTAATCAGGAATTAGGTCTTGAAGCATTGTTAATGTTTTATTAAAACATAGCATGTCAATAAAATTCAAGTAATAAATTTTAATCATTTCTTAATGGTTAACCTAAAAGGTTGTCTTGTGTTATCAAATAAGGGACAAGATGAACTAGCCATAAAGCTACACTAATTTATCGCATAAAAGGTGTACAACTATTTAACAATTTAAATAGAACAATGTCTATCACATAAACAATTTTAGCATGCCAACATAAATTTAACATTTAAATTTAAAATATGATTTTAAAAATTTTTTATTTTTATCTCATAAAAAATGTTTTTAAAATCACAAATTTGCATGCTACCTTTAAAAAAATTTATCGCATAAAAATTTTACCCTTTAAAATCAGTTTTAAAATATCTCATAAAATTAAAACATCATTTTAAAAAACTTTCATGGTTAAAAAATTTATCATATAAAATTTTTAGGCACTTTAAACTTATCGCATAAATTTTAAAAGATTAAAAAATAGTTTAAAAAATTATCACATAAATTTTAAAACGTCATTTAAAAAATTTCCATGTTCAAAATTTATCAACTAGAATTTTTGAACATCTAAAACATTTTTGAAAATTATCCAATAACTTTAAAAACATTTTTAAACGGTATTTAAAAGCATTTCATGTTTAATAATAATCGTAGGCTTAGATCACAACGCATACATGGCTCTGATACCACTGTAGGGTTTTCTGGGACCCTTAGGGCACAAAAACTCTATGCCCGTCCTAAGTCGGACGGAACATAGACAGAAAAGCAGCGGAAAATAATCATGTTAATCTAATTAACATTTAACCCTAAAGTCCAAGACCCTAATCCAAGATCTATGCCGACTTGGGATGGGTCTGACCATCCCAAGAAGGATCTAGCCTACTGCGATTAAATTAAACTAATGCTTAATTAAACACATACCCGGAATCTCAGCCCTGGCACAGGCGAGATGTTCCGCACCGTCTTCCGAGCCGCTCCCCGTCCCAGCCGAGCTGCTCCTCGAACCGCTCCCCGAACCGCTCCTCGAACCGCTCCGTATACCGAGGCGATCAATCCCGTGTCACCGAGCCAACCACGCGCCGAAGAAATTTCACGCGAGTGAAACCTCCGCCTAGATTTCGGATCTAAATCCGAACTCATTTGCGGCTTTGCTAGAGCCCTCAGGAGCAAGGCAGAAATTTATAGGGAGAGGAGAAATATTAATTTAGCTTAGATCCGAGCGTGCTCCAACATTTACGAGAGCCTCTCAGATCTAGAGCTTGGGACGAGTTATGAGGAAGGGGGATGGCCTCTATTTATAGAGGCGGCTGACTCTCCCCTTTTCTCCACAACCGAGGTGGGACTATTAATTTGGGATTAATTAAATCAAGTTAGTTTGCCTTTCACAAAGGGCAAACTTCCTCGAATTTTAACTCCCTCACTGTTGAGCTTCAATGTTGGTACAACCTACCAAATCGAAGAGGGTTCAACAAACGCGTAGGAAAAAACGGCTCGTCAATCCGAGTCTGTTTGACTCTTCAAACAATTGTCCAAAGTTAGCCAAAAGTCATGCTTCTCTTAGAAACGTAGCCGTCAAGAAAATCCCAGGTTTCAAAAAACCCTACCCAGAAAATTCGGGCTTGGTGGGCCTCCATTTTCGCTGGTTTCAACCCAACAGTTTGGGCTGACTTGTTTTGGCTATAACTTGTGCATTTGGACTCCGTTTTTGACGTGGTTTGAACCTGCGTTTAGAGCGGAATGATCCCGTCATCTAGGTAACCTTTTCAACGCGTTTATTTAATTAAATATAGTCTTAAACAATTTAAGACACATTTAATCTCTTTTGCATCATATTCAAATTAGTCCCTATCTAGGCTTAAATTTTCATTTGCATCAAATACAAATGATCTGAGTGCATATTCCTCTACATCCCCATGCGCACGCTCAACCCTACCCCAACCCCAAGTATTCAAGACATGACAAGACAAGACAAGACAAGACAAGGGATCACTCGCTCTAGCTTGGCGAGTGCCCTATTGCCCTCTGGGCTGTGTATCACGCAAGTGATCACTCGGAGAGTGCCCTATTGCCCTCTGGGCTGTGTATCACGACAAGGGATCACTCGGAGAGTGTCCTATTGTTGGATATGGATGACGTTTGTACACCCTTGTAGGGGATGTACAAGGGAATACGGACCTCGAATGTCGCGTACACGAAGTCGTGTGCAAAGGGAATCTGTTCCCTTGCGGAGAGGATCTCTAGATTAATGGGAAAGTCGCATTATATGTGCATAAGTGCATGCGACATATGGCTAATAAAGGGGGAATATCTTAAGCTTATGTTGTACCATGCATATGGTACAACTTAAGCTTATAATGTGTCATGTATGATGGTACACTTTAGTTAAATTGTTCCAAAGGAACAATTACTCCTAAAATAACTACCTTGGGGGCTATAAATAAGACCCAATGCTTAGCCATTTCCTTCCACTTTTGCATGGTATTCTTGCCTTGCATTTCATTCTAGCGAAGCTCTGCCGAAATCTTTCCTCTTTCTTTATCCAAGTTCTTAATCTAAAAGTAGAGATTTAGATTGTGGATTTAGTAGCCTTACTTCGTTCGTGAGAAGACTCGATCCGTCGTGGCGAATCCGAAGGCGAAGTTCCGAGACTACCGTACCGCATACGCAAGCGTAAGTCTCAACTTCATTTATCGATCCTAACGCTGTTTTGACAGGTTCCTACATTGGTATCAAAGCCATACGGGTTCGCCCCGGTCAAACCGCCGCCCCGTCGAACCGATGAATGAGGCGTTGTCTTTTTCACGAATGGGTATCCTACCATTACGGATATGGTAGGAACGCTTCGTGACGGAGAGAACGCAACGGTTGTTCTTTTCACGTTAGGGTCTTCTGTCATTACGGATATGGCAGGAACTCTCCGTGATGGGAAGAACCGACCGTTCATATCGTCAAACTCGCTCTCTTCATGGATGCTGAGTCTCCATTCATAGGGAATGGGCGCTCTCTTCATGTGGAGCGCGTAGTTTATGAATTTTTGAAGTGGGTTATTTTTTTGGCACACGGCCATTGGAGGATAACTACTTCCTCGACGAACGGGTGCTTCACCGGAGAAGAAGATGGTGGTTATTCCCATCGGGGAAGATGAATTTTGGTGCATGAAATCTATAGCCAAATGGGAAATGGAGGCAATGCACTCCCCCTCCCCATGCGGAGGGGGTTGGCTACGGCCAATGACGACGAACACCACCACGGCCACCCCCTCCGGTGGGGGTGTGCGGCCAACCCCGTGAATGGGGGAGGCCGGCCATGACCAATGGGTCATGGCCGGCCAAGGCCAAAATGGCCATGGCCGGGCCATGGCCGACCATGGCCGGCCTCTGGCCGAGGCCAGGCGAGGCCAGGGGGCCTGGCCGGCCTCTGGCCGAGGCCAGGCCTGGCCAGAGCGGCCTGGCCGGCCTCTGGCTGAGGCCAGGCCAGGCCAGGGGGCTTGGCCGGCCTCAGGCCGTGGCCTGGCCGGCCTCAGGCCGTGGCCTGGCCGGCCTCTGGCCTAGGCCAGGCCAGGCAGAGGCCTGGCCGGCCCTGGCAGTGGCCAGGGCTGCCGCAGGCCGTCCCTGGCCGGCCAGGGCAGAGGCCCTTGGCCGGCCTCGGCCAGGGCATGGGCCCTGGCCGGGAGTGATGTAGACCAATTTTTTGGTCGACCAATTTGGGTGTTTTGGTCGACCAATCCGGCAAAAGGTCTTGGTCGATCACGAACTTGCCGACTAGCCCATACGGGGTGTCAAAAGGCCTTGGTCAAACACGAATGTGCCGACTAGCCCATACGGGGCTAACGACAATCGTCTGCTCTTATTTCATAAAGTTTTTTTTCTTGGGCTCTACTCCTTGAAGATTAGCCATAGTGCTCTACTTCATGCGAGATTAGCCATGTCATTGTGCTCTACTCTACGGAGATTAGCCAATGTACTTATGACGTTGTGCTCTACTCTACGGAGATTAGCCAATGTATTTCAAATTTTTTGAAAAAGATGTTTTCAAATAGGTTATGTCCCGTCCTTAATCGGGATATCGCAATTTAGAATTCCAAGTCCTACCACGATCCGGCCATGGTTATCTAACCCATGGGTGTGTAGAACAGGTCTCGTGGCTTGTCAATTGTTGCGCTGAAATTCTTTGTGCAAACTCTCACCTATTCCATTTTGAAAGATATGTTTTTCAAAAGTATTTTTCCGCTGCTGGTACCATACGGGTATCATTTCTGATTTCTTTTTACATGAGATAAGTAAGAGGGATACTTTGAAAGTTACTTCTAGATGGTAGTTGGGAACGTAGTGAACTTCTCGATTCTAGAGTAACATTTCAGCTTATCCAAGGAACTTATCAAGTGTTTAAAGAATCGAAACTTTATGCATAGAATTTTGATCGTGTTTTTCATTTTCTTTGCAGTTTTTTGATTCGAATATGTCTACCGCTTTTAAGAACATTGTCGTCGAGCTTAACAAAGGTGAGAAGCTCAACGGCGACAATTATAAACTTTGGTCAATAAAAATCCAATATGTTTTGGAGGAGCAAGATGTGCTTGAAACACTCCAAAACGTAATGGAAGAACCTGAGTTGGGCAATACGGCCCAACACAAGAGGGACCGAGAAGCTTATGAGACTTGGACTCGAAAGAACAAAATAGCACGTATTACGTTATTGTCCGCAATGGACAATGATATAATGCGTCTATTTCGGGAATTCGACCTAGCCAAAGACATATGGTCTGGGCTAGAAATAAAGTTTGGAGGAACTTCGGTCACCAAACTCCGCTCCTTAAATATTCAATTTGATTCGTACAAAATGCGGCGAGATCAATCTATGAAAAAGCATCTCCGCCACATGGCGAATCTCATAGCTGAATTAAAGGATGCGGGTCTTATGCTGTCTGACGGACAGTAGATCCAAGCAGTCATTCGTTCACTCCCAGATAGCTGGGATAACATGAAAATGCACCTCACTCATAATGAGTGCATTAAAACTTTAAGCGATGTATCCAAACACCTCGAACTCGAGGACGAGCGGATTCAAGCCGCAAAACCTAGTGCCGAAGTGCACATGGCCGCTAGTTCCTTACATGGAGGAAAGAAGCGGAAGGATAAACGCTTAAGGTTTATGAACGAACGAAAGCAAGAACCGGAAACCTCAAAGAAGACAAAGAACAAAAAGTGGCAAAAGAATGTGCACTCAAAGAAGAAAAACTTGAAGAAGATCAAGTGCTTAAAGTGCAACAAGTACGGTCACTTCGCCCGTACGTGTACGGATGGAAGTGATAAGGTAACTTGTAGGGCTAGTTACATATGTGTTTCTAGTTCCATGTTTCTTGCTGAATCTAACTATTTTTGGTTGATTGATTCAGGGGCCACAGACCACGTAGCGAAGGACAGAAGGTTCTTCGTAGAGTATCGAAGGATAACTCAAGGAACAAAGTGGATATACGTCGGCAACAACACTCGTGTTGAAGTCAAGGGCGTCGGAACATGCAAGCTAGTTCTTGACAACGGCCGGACTCTATTATTGCATGACGTCATCTTTGCTCCAGATATTCGAAGGAATATCGTATCCGTGGTCATGTTAATGTCTTTAGGTTATGAATGGAGGTTCTATGAACAAAATGTTGACCTTGTTTGTAATAATTCTTTAGTTGGGTCGGGTAATGTTTGTAATGGATTGATTGTTTTAAACACTATGTATGTTGATTCTTCTTCTATTAATGAAAGTTTCCATTTGACAAATGCTTCTAATTCTGAATCTGAGATCATTTGTTGGCATGCAAGACTTGGTCACATTGGACCAACTAGAATGGATAGACTTGCCAAAAGTGGCTTGCTATCTAATGTTCCAAAAGTTGAAATGTCAACTTGCAAACATTGTCTTGTAGGGAAAACTTGTCCCAAGCCGTTTGGAACTGGCACAAGGGCCGAAGTTCCATTACAGCTTATCCATTCGGACATTTGCGGTCCAATGAATGTTAAGACAAGACGCGGGAAGTCCTATTTCATCACCTTCCTTGATGACTTCACCCGTTTCGGTCACATTTATTTGATTTCCCACAAACATGAAGCTTTATCATGCTTCAAAAACTATATGAGTTTAGTGGAAAATCAACTAGATCGCAAGATAAAGGTCTTGCGAATTGATCGTGGTGGAGAATATCAATCAACGAGTTTTAAGGAACTCTGTGATGAAAAAGGCATAGTTCATTAAATAACTATGCCTTATACTCCGCAACAAAACGGTGTTGTGGAAAGAAGAAATAGGACATTGATGGAAATGGTCCGATCAATGATGTCTCAGGCAAATTTGCCCATCACCTTTTTGGGGTGATGCATTATTGACGGCAGCATTCATCTTAAACCGTGTACCCTCGAAGTCGATAAGTTCTACTCCTTATGAGTTGTGGAACAATAGAACTCCAGACTTAAGCATTCTAAAACCTTGGGGTTGTGCCTCTTACGCACATTTATCCTCTCACAAATATGGCAAACTTGGGCCACGTGGGAGGAAGTGTATCTTCATCCGATACGCTGAAAACTCCAAAGGATATGTTTTCGTCGGTCAAAAGGACAATGGGGGTCTAATAGAATTCGAATCGAGGAATGTTGTCTTCTTGGAAAACGAGTTTCCATGACAGGGTGAGATAAGTCAAGACTTATCCTTGTTTGAGACTTGGGATCAAGAAGGATCGGAACGTTCGAGTGGGAGAATTCTTGGTGAAGAGGAAAATGACCCTCATACTTCACCTATGGATGATACGAACGATACCAATCCTATTCCGAGTGGGAGTGATGTTATTCCAAGTGGGAGTGATGTCATTCCAAGTGGGAGTGATCAAACTCAAGCAAGACGTAGTAATCGAACGAGGCTAACACCTCTGAGATTTGAGGATGAATTTCCTCAAACATTCATGACATTACTACAAGATGATGACGAACCTGCAAATTTCAAACAGGTCGTCACATGCCCTAATAAAGATAAATGGATAGCGGCGATGGAAGAAGAACTTCAATCCATGAAAACAAACCAAGTCTGGGACTTGGTTGATTTACCTAAGGGACGTAGAGCCATTGGGAACAAGTGGGTTCTCAAAATCAAGCATAAGGCTGATGGCTCCATCGAGAAATATAAAGCTCGCCTTGTTGCTCCAATAAGCAAAGGCGAGGGTCTATGTTTGGAAATGTGTCCCAAAGATCCAAAAGAAAAGAAAGCTATGGAAAAGGTTACATACTCCAGTGCTGTCGGGAGTCTGATGTACGCCATGCTGTGTACCAGACCGGACATTTGCTATGCTGTTGGTATGGTAGGCCGTTACCAATCCAACCCAGGACAGGCACACTGGAAAGCGGTGAAGAGGATATTAAGGTACCTCAAAGGGACTGCGGACTATGCGTTGTGCTATCAAGGCAATACCTTGAGACTCGAAGGCTATACCGATGCTGATTGGGCAGGTGATCTCGACGAGCGAAGATCTACCTCAGGCTTTGTTTTCTTGCTCAGGAATGGTGCAATATCCTGGAGCAGCAAGAAGCAAACCTGCATCGCCCTATCAACCATGGAAGCCGAATTTGTAGCATTCAGCATGTCGGTCCAAGAAGCTGTTTGGCTTAGGAAATTCTTAGACAGGCTGACGGATGCCACTGACTCGAGCACTGTTCCTATATACAGTGATAGTCAAGCTTCGATTGCCTATGTCAAAGATCCTAAATTTCATTGTAAGACCAAACACATTGATATTCAATTCAAGTTTGCGAAGGACTATGACAAACGGAAGGAAGTAGACATAGGATACATATCTACGCATAAGATGATAGCGGATCCCCTTACTAAGGCGATCCCCAGAGATGTGTTCTTCAAACACTTATCATCTATGGAAATGCGTAGGTGCTGAGCTGTATCATGTAATATTTCCCATGTCTATAGAAGATCAAAGTTTAAGTTTTGCATACAAGTTTCTTACAAATGATTTTATATACATTTGTGTTTAAGTCTCAGCTATTTTATTGTGTGTATGTCGGACAGATTAAGGTTGGCTCTCTCACATGAGCAACCGCCTTATCTTATCAGATGGATAAGATAGAGATGAGACTAGTTTAAAGTCAAAATCATTAGACAAATGATTTAGAGTCGTGACTTAAACAAGATAGTCGAATGAAAGATCTGCATCATATGGATGCTTACAAAAGATCTGAGATCTGTATCACAAGGATATTTAAAAGAGATCTCATAGGATTTTTTAAATCCTATCTGTCTTATGCAGGATGAGAGTCCGGGAATATTTCATGGGTAGTAAGGGGACTCAAAAGATAGGCACTGTGGTGTCTGATCTTTCATCCGTACAACATCATTAAGACATACTCTCCCTGGGAAAGGAGTGATGTTGTAATACGTGTTCATACCACGTATGCATTTCGACCACTGAGTTAGTAGCAATAGTGTTTGCTATTATGTGAGACTCAAAGGCCATATGGGTCTTAACTCTTACCCTCAAGGACTCCAATTGGTTCCTTTAGATTTGATGAGATGATCGCTATCTTAGCTGTTGCTAATGGGCTATGATAATTCGGCTCGGCGGGGCACGTTAGAAAAGCGAATCAAGTCAAGATCAGAAGGTTCGCAAGAAGAGGAAGATTGATTTCATATTCTCATTTGGACTTTAATGATTCAAAGCTGGCCAGCCAATTGTGATCCAGATGGGATTCAATTGTTGAATATAAAGTATAAGAAATGTGAAGAAATAATCTAGGGTAAAGCATGCGTTGAACTACTCAACTTTGCACCTTCGAGGTCGTTGTGTATCTCTAACAAGTGCACAACAATAGACTCTACGCGCATGACGGTCACACGGTCTATTTCTCAGTATGATAGATGAAAGAACTAAGAGAAAGACGTTCTCTTACAATCCCCTCAAGTATGAGTGGGAGATGTTGGATATGGATGACGTTTGTACACCCTTGTAGGGGATGTACGAGGGAATACGGACCTCGAACGTCGCGTACACGAAGTCGTGTGCAAAGGGAATCTGTTTCCTTGTGGAGAGGATCTCTAGATTAATGGGAAAGTCGCATTATATGTGCATAAGTGCATGCGACATATGGCTAATAAAGGGGAAATATCTTAAGCTTATGTTGTACCATGCATATGGTACAACTTAAGCTTATAATGTGCCATGTATGATGGTACACTTTAGTTAAATTGTTCCAAAGGAACAATTACTCCTAAAATAACTACCTTGGGGGCTATAAATAAGACATAAGGCTTAGCCATTTCCTTACACTTTTGCATGGTATTCTTGCCTTGCATTTCATTCTAGCGAAGCTCTGCCGAAATCATTCCTATTTCTTTATCCAAGTTCTTAATCTAAAAATAGAGATTTAGATTGTGGATTTAGTTGCCTTACTCTGTTCGTGAGAAGACTCGATCCGTCGTGGCGAATCCGAAGGTGAAGTTCCGAGACTACCGTGCCGCATACGCAAGCGTAAGTCTCAACTTCATTTATCGATCCTAACGCTGTTTTGACAGGTTCTTACACCTATTGCCCTCTGGGCTGAGTATCACGACAAGGGATCACTCGGAGAGTGCCCTATTGCCCTCTGGGCTGTGCAAGACGGGACGGGACGTGACAAGACAGGAAAGGTTATTCTAGGGTGTCCACACACACGCACACACAAGATAGTCCTACGATGTCAAAAGTTGTTGTTAGGCTCAGACTTCGTTGTCAAGTCTGAGCCGGCAAGGGACGTCCCGGACACTATCATTTCACGTCCGGTTCTCTTTGTTCACAGTTAACAGTTCTAACAAACTAAGGCCTAAGCACGGCCAAAAGTGCAAGTGGATACACTTGCCTGCGGTGGTGAGCGTGTCGTCTGTCCGGAGCATCTCGTCCAGGCATCGTGTTCATGGTAGTTCGTCTGAAACAAGGTCACGGCGACGGTGTCAAGTCACGTTTTTCAATAAGTCCTATTATGGGTTTGTTTCAAGATTGTCGGGACTACCCTATTCGTCAAAGTCACATTTTTGGTGTTTCGTTCAACCTAGATCGACTACTATCCTATGTGCATAGAAAATTATCCGATTGTCGATCTTTCTACGGTGAGCAGTGTTTTACAAGTACTGAAAGTAAATTTAGTTATAGTTGTCCAATTTTAGCTTAGGGTTTGATTAGCTATGGTGTGGGTTTTGCTACTCGTTAGGGAAACCAATCTCGTGATACCGTCCAACAAGCGAAAGTCGGGTCTGAACGACGAAATGTTGGCGTCGTCTGGAACTCCTCGGCCGCGGGTAGCACAGCGATGTACCTCTGGACAGCGGGGTGGTGACGTGAAATCAGCGAGCTAATCAGCGATCTCCTTCCCGTTACGGGTAGCGCAACGGATCTTCACGACGGTGGCGACGTCGGGGAAAACACATGTGCACGGAGATGCACGTGTATTCTGAGGGTCCAAGGGGATGTCGGTAGATGAGGTAGGACCAGAGGAAGATGCTCTACCCGGTGGGTGGCCGTGAGAAGCCAGAGAGGACAGATTCGCGCAACGTTCGT
Source organism: Scilla litardierei (assembly GCA_030789695.1). NCBI lineage: Eukaryota > Viridiplantae > Streptophyta > Magnoliopsida > Asparagales > Asparagaceae > Scilla > Scilla litardierei. Next base: position 234,865,194 of record CM061142.1, read on the forward strand.
TGTCGCACGTCTCAGAGGCATTCCAGCGACAAACAGCAAAAACGAGAAGTTACAGAAGGTTAAGGACTTCAAGATGAAGCCAACGGTAGTGGAGTTGTCGCCGGGGGTGGTCGGAGATGATCGTGCGCGGGCATCGAAGTTCAGCTTCCAGATCTGTGAAAAACAGCCGATACGGCGTGTTCCGACGAGGATTCCCGGAGCTACAGGTGGGCTATGAGCATGAGTGAAGCTGCAGTTGGTAGGAGGGTTCGATAGGAGTCGAACGGTAGTAGGGTGGTCGTCGTAGGTGGCCGGATGGCCAGTGGGTGCAAGTTTTCCCGGCGGTGGCGCAGATCTGTAAAACTGTCGTTACGTCGAGTTCGAGAGATGTTTCGAGGAGGTAGAGATGAGGAAAGAAGGTAAGGGGAGTTGGAGATGCTTGGGGGTCAAAGAATAGTTCGATGTTGGTGGAGATCGCCGGAGGGGGTGGTCAGAGGTGGGCGTGAGCCGTCGTTGAAGTTCAGCCTCCAGATCTGTGAAAAACAGCCGATACGGCGTGTTCCAACGAAGATTTCGGGAGCTACAGGTGGGCTATGAGCGTGAGGGAAGTTGTAGAGCGGAGATGGTTTAAAGGGGAACAAAGTGGCGGGGGTGGTGGCTGGCGGCGGCGGCCGACGGCAGCTGGCCGTGAGCTGCAACTCCGGTGGCCAGATCTGTGCTATCTTGCGGTAAAGGGGCTTTTAGAGAGAGAAAATGGAGGAGAGAGAAGGGTGGCCGGAGGGGGATGGATGGCCGACGGCCAGGGGTGGTTGGCGACGGCTTTGGGTGGTCAGAATTGAAGAAGGAAACGCAGCCAGGGGGGTTTGCGTGAGATGTTGGCGGCTAGGTTTGTGTTGCCATATGAAGAAGTAGGGTTTTGATATTTAGCTTTGGGCTTTGGTTAAATGGGAGAGATATATAGAGATAGGGAGAGTGGAGATAGTGGAAAGGAGATGTGTGAATAGTGCCTGCAATATTCTCCCATGATACGTATGAGTGAAATTAGGGATTTGATTAGATTTGGTTTAGATTTGAAATTCAAATGGATTAAGGGCTAATCGACGGTTGAAATTGATTAGGGGATATCTTCCACTACGGGCATCGGAAAAATAATCCGAAAATATCGAGACGATCGTGGAGACGAGAAGTACGGGGCTATGGTGTCCGATTGCGTGTTACACCTACCAAAAGTTATCGTAAAATCGGGAACCGCGTATTGATGCCAAAAGACCAAAACGCCCTTCCATTCAAAGCTGTTTTGCGAGAAAACGAGCCGTGAGATGACGTTCCCAAAAATTACCCTAAAATTCTACACTTCCATATGGTCACAACGGCATATCACATCGTATATACCAAAACCAAGAAAGAGTCAAATAAAATACGTGCACGAAAGGTACGTGCACGTAGAAAATACGAACGGTCAGAAAGCGGCCGTTACACTCATGTCAGTGAGTCAACCACATAATGATGATTCCTGAAGCAGAGACGGCAACCACTGCTCGTGGTCACAGCCGTATAGGGCTTCGAGCCCAATCTGTTGTAAGGGTCAGGCTGTAGGGTCTCACACAGAGTGCAATCTTCGTCTAGTAATAGGTAGAAATTAGTTAGGGAGAATAATTTGCATTTGATGCAAAGGAAAAGAAAATTGCATTTTGATGCAAATGACATTTAAGCCTAGATAGGGGACTTATTTGCATTTGCTGCAAAATAAATTAAATATGTTTTAAATAGTTTAAGACAATATTTAATAAAATAAACACAAGGAAAAGGTCACGGGAAAGATGGGAATGTCCCGGTCTACGCCCAGGTTCGAACGGCGTCCAAATCGGACGCCAAATGCCCAAGTTATGCCCAAAACAGATCTAAGAGTAAGATCAGGCCAGATCAGGCAGACCCAGGCCAGACTGGGTCTGGCCTGAACTGTTGGCCAAGCGCAGCAAAGCCAAGGCCCGCCTGGGCCTGGGCACCCAAGCCTGCCTGGGCCTGGGCGCCCGGCCCAGGCCCAGGCCCGGGCGCCTGGGCGCCCAGGCCCTGCCAGGGCCGGGGCGCCCAGGCGCCCGCCTGGCGCTAGGCGCCAGGCTGGCGCCAGGGCGCCCGCGCCCAGGTCCAGGCAGGCGCCCAGTCAGCTTTTTTGGGGGCTGTGGGGCCACTTGCTGGGCCCCACTAATGGGTGCATAACCCTAGGTTTATTGGGCAGATTTGACGGCTGGTTTTTGCGAAAAACAAGTCGTAGGCTGAACTTTGGACATACAATTGAGTGGTCAAACGAACTCCGATTGACGAACGGTTTTTTCCTATGCGTTCACCGTTGAACACCCTTCGAATTGATAGGTTTTATCAATCCTGAAGTTCAACGGTGAGGGAGTTAAAATTCACGGATGTTTGCACTTTGTGAAAGGCAAACTAAATTGATTTTATTAACTCTAATTATTAGTCCCACATCGGATTTTGAGAGAAGGGGAACAGTCAGCCGCCTATATAAATAGGGGTCTGCTCTCCTCCTCAAAACTCTTCCCAAGCTCTAGATCCGAGCGGCTTTCGTAAATGTTGGAGCACGCTCGGATCTAGGCTTAAATCAATATTTCTCTATCTCCCTATATTTCTGCCTTACTCCTGAGGGCTTTAGCAAAGCCGCAAAGGAGTTCGGATTCAGATCCGAAATCTTGGCGGAGGTTTCACTCGCGTGAAACTTTCTTCGGCGCGTGGTTGGCTCGGCGATACGGGATTAATCGCCTCGGGATGTAGAGTGGTTCGAGGAGCGGCTCGGCGTGAGACGGGGAGCGGCTCAGAAGACGGTGCGGAACATCTCGCCTGCCCCAGGGTTGAGATTCCGGGTATGTGTTTAATAAGCATTAATTTAATTTAATCGCAGTAGGTTAGATCCTTCTTGGGATGGTCAGATCCATCCCAAGTCGGCATAGATCTTGGATAAGGGTTTTGAACCTAAGGGCTAAGTTAAAATTGTTTTAACTGCATGTTAATTAGATTAACTAGATTTTTCTTCCGCTGCAAATTTTCTTTCTGTCTATTTTCGTCCGACTTAGGACGGGACTAGAGTTTTTGTGCCCTAAGGGTCCCTGAAACCCTACAGTGGCATCAGAGCTTGTTGAGCTTGAGTACGGGTTCTCGGGTTATGAGCCGACCCGAAGTAATCGCTCTTACCGTACCAAGTCCCGATAAGATGGGGATCTTATAATGGGTTGGGCATTGTCGAGAGGCATGCCGTAAAAAAAGTTTCTGAGGTCTCTTGTGACGGGTCTAGGGTGCCATGGATGATGGGCCTTAACAGCGTCGCAATGATATCAGAGTAATACCCTTCACCACCACCATCTTAGTGAGGGTGTCCAGGTAGACCTCGATCACCATGTGAGCTTTATTGAAGTGGGGCAAGAAGGCTCGGTGGTACTCATCAGGTCCCTACCCTACTGGACGGAATACAAGGACTCAAGATTCCTCTTTGGTGCTTTTTGGGTAGTGAAGTAAGAAAGGAACTTCCTTCAAAGGTCAACGAAAGATCCGATCATCTCTTTGGGGAGGTTCCCGGATCATTGCTGGGCGAATCTGATAAGGCCGTGTAGGAAGGCCCAACATATGATGTACATGAGTAGCCTTTTGTCTCCATAATTTAGTGTAGGTCGCCAAGTGTTCAGCCACCGGTCCCGATGTATCTCGGGACATCATCCGTCGAAGGCATAGAAAACTTCAATGTTTAAGGAATGTTGAGGACATCGGAGGTGAAGGAAGAATTAGAGTGGAGGTACGTGCCCTTTAGTGGGTTTTCTTCTTCCTGCATGAGGATGTTGATTTGCCACTGCAGGGCGGCTACCTGGTCAGCCACTAAGGGGGCTCGAGCTTCCCGCCTCACATGAAGCCTTCGCCCAGGATTGTACCCATTAGAATTGACCGTGTTGCCCATGTTTCCCCCTGAGTGGGAACGTTGGTTTTTGCCCGTCGCGGGGGACGACTCCTTGGGCACCGGCTGGTGGTAGCCTCTTCCATGTCGGTATGGTGTGATTGGTCGCTGGTGCTGCTGGAGACCGCTGTCTCCCTACTGTCTAGGTCCTTTACACTCCCTATGGGAATGAGGTGCACCGTGGTTGTTAATCGCGAGGGGGGCGTTGGATCTAGCCTGCATCAGAATCTCTTGCAGCGTACTTCTGGACCTTGTGGGCAAGTGCCTCCTACATCTTCTCGAGCACTGCCTCGAGAGCCAGGGTGTCAGGAACCACAGGTGGTTCTGGGGTCAAGCTACTGGTAGCACTTCCTCTGTACTGATGGGATCGCCTGCGATAATCGTCTTGGGTCTCGCCATCAAAGACGAGGACGAAGGGGTTTGTGGAAATCGCGATGGGAGCCTATGTAACAAAGTGCTGTCACAATGCCCTCCTTCTAGCGCCAATTGTTGATGTCGTAAATCTCATTGGGCTCAGATGAGGTTAAGTTTTCAAGCAACATGTTGAGCCCAGTCATGTTAGTTTCTCTTGATTATGGGAAAAGTCCTTTGCCACCGCCTGAAAAGGAGAGAACTTACTTCAGATGAACCGAAGGTGGGTGGCCCTTCGACTCTGATACTTACGTTAGCGTCAAGCAGAGGAAGGAGGGAGAGTGGCTAGAGGTAGCCGCTGCTCAAAGGTTCTTCAGAGATATGAAAACCAATGTTCGAGAAAGTAATTCAGGGAATGAGATTATGCATACTTGATAAAGAGGATTTCTACTCTATTTATAGGGTTCAAAGGGTAAACTGTCCACGTCAGCGGGCCCCCGACCAAGATGGGTCCGTGCCGTCTAACAAAATGGTTGCACGTCGTCGTCTGATAGGATGGGCGTAAGAGTTTCTATGATAATACAAGCTATAATGCAAGTGGGCCTGGCACCCATTAACGGCTTGGAGATGGCCTACCTGCCTGTCAGGATTGCGGGGGCAGATGTTGACAGGTGAACGAGTGCTCTGGTCATGAAGCTTGAGCGGGCCTAACTCGAGGGGTCGTCTGCAAAGTGTCATCGCTAAGGGGCTGGCGGGGGGTCTCCCTTACGGGACCGAGCAGCTGACTAGGATGGCCTCGTGGGGTCCCCCTGACTGGACCGAACTGTTGGAGAAGTTGGCCAATTGCTGTTGCGACTTGCAAGCTGGTCAGGCTCGACCAAGAAGGTCAACTGGTTCTTGGGAGAGCACGCGGCATACTGCGGCATCTGTCTGGCCAACTCAGTCGGGCCCTACTCCCGGCGGGTCCCCTCTAGGACGTCCTCTACACTCCATATTTTTCACTTTTTTTTTTCTCATGATGGGGGACAAGCAGCCTTGAAATCGGGTCTTAGCAAGTACGATTCCGCGTACAGCTTCTTTGCCTTCAAAGAGTGAAAAGGAAGAGGACACCTGACTTCATGGAACTATCCGGGACTCCGCTCAAATTGATGCCAGCCAAGTTGGTGAATAGTCTAAAGTTGGACGATGGGCAGTGGGCTCACCCTGAACGCTGAACAATCGAACCCAACCACACCATCAGCAATGAATCCGAATCCAAACCCAGTCGTCGTATGAGCTGTCCATGGAAACACGGAGGACGAAATTAAGTACAACTAACACACGCTATTCCAATCGCACAAGCTACGCACAGATCAAGTGAAGGGAAATATCATTGCATAATAAATTAAAAATGTCACCGCCATCAAGTTTTCTAAAATAATAGTAACAATAATAATAAAACACGCCCCGCTGCCTTCCCGTTAAATAGGTTGGTACGTCGGCGCAACCATCGCCTCTCTCCCTTGCGAGGGGTTCGTTGGCCTATTAAGTCAAGTAGTTAACTAAATTTCTTTTTCTTTTGCACAATTATGCTCACTTCTGCTGTTCACATTGCGTTATCTTGTGCTCGAGTCAACTTTAACGCAATCATTCAGATTCTGATTTGGATGATGAAAGGAACTCCCACATATTGTTATTATTTGAATTGTTTGGTAATACAGTTTCTACAAATTAAGGGTGACATATAATGCTTCATATTTGTTTCGGGTTGTTTAAGTTGTAAGATGATTTGGTTGTAAAAGCTGACGGGGTTGAAGGAGGTGGCTGTCTGGATACTATCCTCAAGCTGGATGGGCCCCGATCCGATCTATGTGAGCAGCGAGCTATCCTCAAGCTATCTGCAACACATGAAGCGCGTCAGTGGGTCGGATCCGGCGCATGCCCTAACCCCTTCATATGCTTAAGTCAGGGGTTGACTTAATGAGGCTCGGTGAAACTATGCTCGTCATATTGGGGGGTCGTTTGCTAGTTCTCAGGCCAAGTTATGAAAAAAATAAGGATTTTAGTGGAACAGATATTGAGTGTTAGAGTACCTGAGTGTGGGTTCTCATAGAATCGTCATGTCTCTCATTGTTTGAGAGATTGTTTATATGCGAGGGTCTTGTGAATGCCAGTCGAATGTAACGCTCGAGCATTGATGACGATTTATTGCGTTTGGCCTCAGCTGTCGGTATTGATGATGAGCTTAACGGTCAAGCGTTGATGTCCGTCATTATGAGCCGGTCATTTAAATCTAGGATCTCAATGGCTAACTGAGCTATCGCCTTTGGCCAGAGAAGTGGTTAGCATCCCGTTTGGGCTTTTGTCTTTTCAAGCTGGTGTTGCGGGCTTACACTTGGGCTTGTCAATCAAAATAAATAACTGGACAGTCTCTAGGCTGACCCAAGGTTGCATCAATGACCCACATCTCACGAACTCAACCGACATAGCAGATGAGGTCGTGTGATGTAACACATATGGATTGGACGGGCGCGGCAGTCGAGACAACACATTTAATATTAGCCATCAAAGCGGGGAACCTTAAAAACTCCCGTCAATGGAGCCTAGAATTCGAAGGGTCACTGCTCTGACATATCGACATGCGTCTGAAATCAGATGACTGAGATTACCTCAAAGGAAGTGCATCCTTGTATAAATAGGGATCGACGTGGGAAGAAAAACCCTTCCCTTGATTTCTGAAGAAATTGTGCCCCTTCTCTCCTCTGTTCTTGTCTTTCTCGCTTGGTCTTGCTGCCGCCCAAATTAAGATAGTTCTCCCTCTTATCGATCTCTTTCTATTAATTCAAACATTTTCAACATCCAGGCTGAGCTTTTTAAAATCAGAGAAGTATGTTTCAATGAAGCACCGGAGGTCACCTAGCCCTCAGAGCCAAGGCAAGATCTTGACAAAGGAAAGTGCCTACTCATCGAGCCCTTCAACTCAAGGGCCCCAATCCTATGAGCTAGGGATGATGCATCTGGTGTTCCCAAGGAGATCTTAGATATGGTCCCCAAAATCTCTTATTCTTCTGTCCATAAGATCAAAACTAAATACAACTTCCATCCTTGCGGGGTTCAGGTCCCTCTAAATGACGAAATGATCTATTTTCCCAAGTAGCAAGAGGTCGATTGTATTCGAAGACCTTTTAACATGGACTCTGCTTCCCCCTTCATCCTTTTAATCTTGAAGTTTTGAATTTTCTTGAGCTTTCTTTGTGCCAACTGATGCCAAATTCCATTTCTTCTTTGGTCACTTTATTATGCTTTGCTTGCTAAATTAAGTGGAGCCGACATTACTCCTTTTCCTTCTCATGACTTGTGGTATTATATCATCGCCAACCGAAATAGCAATCTCATTTTGAACCTTCCTAGCAAAGTTCATGATTGGAAGGATACTTTTGTATTTATCACCTCCCAGAGCGAGGCGACCTTCCTCACCCATTGGAGTCGACACGGCCCTTCAACTTTGATAGAAATGAACCTTTCTAAGGATGAGTCCGGTGCAGCTAAAATTTTGTTGGCTATATTCTCCAAAGATAGGTCAGTTAATTACTTGCTGAAAGAAGAATTGTTGAAGATAGTCATGCGGCCTCCAAGTAAGATCAACTTTGGAATTTTGCCCTCATTTTATCTTAAACTAATCTTATTTTCTTTTACAGAGATGGTGGGATAAGAATTCAACTTGATCCATGAGATGCAAACGCTACTCTGTATTGGGCTTAATAAGTCCATATGTAGTTCGTCCGTCCCAGTCTCAGCTCTTCCAATAGTGAAGGATGAGCAGAGATCAATTCAACCCATTGGGAGATTGGCCTGGGTTGATGATAGTTCGGCCAATGCTATTGGAAGCAAGGCTGTTGATGGCTTGAATAAAATGGATCTTCCTCCTGATGGAACTTAAGAAGTCATGAAGAAGAAGAAGAAGAAGAAGCATGAGGTCATCCTCTCTCACTCCAAGGAAATTATCTCTGTCCAAACTATGCACTCAGGGACATCGGTAGTGCCCACTTGCCCAGGGGCTACACAAATATATGGCCATGGGGAGGTATCTTCCTTCTGAAGTCGTTGGTCAGCTTGACTCCTTCTGAGCAGGAAGAAGCCTGGGCCCTACCAGTATACAAGTCCACCCTCGCCGACTCAGAGTGTTCTGCAGACAAGCTTTTAAGGCCCACTCATAAAGTGGGGGTTGAAGAATCAATCTTCACAAACTGTAGGGTGGCAGCTAAGCTCGCAGAAAATTCTGTCCTTCCAAGGGATCACTCTTTCATGTAAAAGATCGACCTTGACAAATTGGCCAGCTTTTTAGTCCAACATAGTTAACAGGTCGAACCCCCTTGTCTCTTTTTCTTTATTTAATTCTTGCTAAATGTTATGTCTAACCCTAATTTATCTTTCTTATGAAGATGTCCTCATTGGCTACCGAGTTATGCTACCACTCAACACGGATGGCCAATGCCGAGGCAGACATAGCTCAAGAGCATCAAAGGATGATAGCCAAGTTGAGGGTGGCATTTCTTATGGCCACCGAGCTTACATCTCAGTTCACTAACCTCATAGCCCAAGTCACTGGTTTAAAATCCAGGATGGGGAAGTTAGAGAAAGAAATGACTGAAGAAAAGAGTGCACGGTCAGCTACTGAGCTAGCCTGGTCGCTCACCGAAGATAATGTCCGTGTCTTGTCATCTCTAAAAAGGAAGGATGAAGAGAAATTCTATGCAGGAAGTGAGAGATGGAAGAAAGAGAAAAATGACCTCCATCCTCAGATTGCAAAACTGAAGGAGGTCGACTCAGGGAAAATTGATGCAGATGTTGTGGATAAATACCAAGATGATGATCTCTCCACTCAGGTCGCTCAAATGTTTAGTGCTGGCTTCCATAGATGTCAATAGAAGATTAAGCAAAAATTCCCCAACTCCAGGATCATCTTCGACCAGCTCGAGATAATTTCTGATGAGTATGAAGATGTCGCTAAAGAGATCCCCATTACCGAGCCTAAGATCACTGAGGAAGCACATCCAGAAACCCCAGCTTTGACAACCTTGACTTCTTAGATTGTATCTTGTATTTTTTTTCTTTCTGTGTAGGTTCTGCCCATTTTGATGTGTAAAGGCAGTGCCCTTCTTTTATTGATAAAGTGTTATTTAACCAAGAATGAAGTTTTACGTTGTAGAAGACCTTCGAGCTAGGATACAAGACTCAAAAACTTGTGCTTTAAGAATGATGTGTCCATATTTTTCCATACTTTTATTGCATATTTTCATAGCATTTTCATCGTCCAAAGTTCACTTTTCTATACATTATCGCGCTTTTCACGATATAATTGATTCTCATAGAGATTTGTGGATTTTCATGAACTTTGGAACGATTTGGAGAAAATTCAAGACATGGACACATCCGAACTAGCCGGAGCATCAATGGCAAGGTCCACTAGGTGCTTGATGACGTGGAGAAGAAGATTGGAGGAGGAGAAGAGAAGAGAAGAAGGAAACAAGCTCAAAGCTCAGATCTCCAGTCAGCACGATCGAGTGGAACTGTCCACTCAGACCGAGCTGCAGTACCCAAAAAGAGGAGTTTCACATTTGTCACTCGGACCGAGCTGAGAAGCCATTCGGTCGGAACACTCGACAGCCGCATTGAAATCCCAACACTTAGCCACAGAGCAACATCGAAAAGGCTGCTCATCGAGCAGAAACGCTGCTTGGTAAAGCTGAACGCACAATAGAACAAAGATTTTGAGGCATTTTCCAGCCGTCTGCAGCTCGACTGAGTAGACGAGTCACTCGACCGAGTAGCCGAGCAACTCGACCGAGCTGGACTGAAGGTAGAACAACTTTTCGAGGCCAAGCAGCAGCCTCGGTAGCTCGACCGAGTGAGACATCTACTCGGTCCGAGCAACCAATTTCTGTAGCCAAACTCAGAACGAAGACACCATCGATGGAGCCCAAGCTTGGATCGAGCGGTAGAGCGACTCGACTTAGCTGGGTGGCACAGCCAGATTTTGATGGGCCGAGTTGGGCCTTTTTTAGATTTTTTGTGGGGTCCATCCCCTTTGTATATAAACCTATGTTCTACCCTAGGTTTAGGGAGCTTGCTTTATTATTCTAGTTTTAGTTTTAGAGAGAGTTTTTGAGCCGTCGTTATTGTTTGGAGACAAAGACTTGATTTTTATTATTGCAATTTACTTTGGAATCTTTAGATCTTAATTCTCTGAGTTTGATTCTTTGTCTTTATTGGTTTGGTAACGATCTCTCATCTCTCTTTACTTGTTTTGATGCCTTTCGTTGCGATGTTGAATACTATTGATATTATTATTGTTTTTGTTGATATTTCTATAAATCTCGAGTAGTCATTTCTAGGGCTAATGGATAAGCTCTAGGATCTTAGGATTTAGATGTAAAGTTACGATTTCTATGTTGTTTTGGTATAAAATGGATTGATTTGGTTTATCCAAACAAGTTTGTAGGAGATTCTATTTAGGGTTTGTGATCCACGATAGTGGAACCCATCCTAGCCATGCTATCCTATGAACTTAATTA
>CM061142.1:234876529-234923704 GCA_030789695.1 Scilla litardierei
GTTATAACCTCAGCATGCTAAATAACCAGTAAACCGTCTGTTATAACGCCAGCATACTAATCAACCAGTAAACCATTGTTTAATAGTTGGTGCACTTGCAGTAGAGTCTAACCCTTTTTGTAGACTTTACCTGACGTACAGTTCCTTTTCTCTTGGGTACTGTACGTCAGGTGTTCAGCCAGAGTTCGTGGACGAGACAGACTCACTGGAGTACGAGGAGCCGAGGACGTCGACCCAGAGTACGTGTCTGACGAGGACCAGACCTTGAGGTCTTTTTAGTTGTCACGCCCCGCTTCCCAAAAATATGGAGGCGAAGCGTGAGAAGGTCCGCTCAGACTTGAAGCTACAAAGCTGCAAGTCCGATAAGCGTCTATCAATTTAAAAACTGCAGGTCCTTGCAACGCGAGCGAAACAAGATAATAATAAGGAAATGAGACAAAAGAATAATCTCCGAATATCCATAAATATAAATTCCAACATCGCAGAAAAGCCACCAGGCTGAAATAAAAGAGAGCCTAGAGGCCTAAACATGGCCAACAAAAGTACAGCGTACAAACAAAGGTGCTACGCACCAACAACTAACAACAGAACCTAAAATAAAAGAAGCTCAGCAAAATCACCAAGAAAGGTCTCCGGTGTCCACAAAACTCCTAGGTAAACATGGGCTCAGACTCAGCGTCAGCAACACATCACGTACTCAGCAACGGTCTCTGGCTCAGGGTCTAACATGTGACACCCAAAAGAGCAAGGGGCACATGTCAGCAAGTCTACAAGAGACTTGTGCAAGGAAACTGAAAGTACAAGTAAAAGCAACCTAAAAGTTCTAGCATGATGCAATGACATGGCAGTTAAAGTAATGAGTGCAACAGGTAAAGTAAAGCGAAGTAAAGTACGAGCATGGCATTTAAACATGGCATGGATGACAAGTATTACATGAATCATTCACAAGACAAGTACAAGACAAGAAAAGTAAGCACCTCGTGCACAGAGATTCCGTCTTTTGGCTAGAGGGCGGATCAGGCCACTCCTAAGCTCAAGTAACCGTTTATCCCTACCCCTCCACATGTATCGGGCATTGGTTTTTAGCCAACACATGAGGCCCGCTTCTGGACCACGAGCCAGGAAGTGTTTAAACAAGTATGGCGTAGGGGTGCACCTAGCCGGACAAGTAGTACGAGTACAAGTATTGTAGCGTGTGCTACGAATGCGACATTCAATGCATGGATGACATGACATGGCAAATAGTAAAGCGTACAAGTAAGGAAAGTAAACGTGACAGTTTAGTATGCATGAACAACAAGTTTAAGGGGTGGATCTAGCTTCGTTGTCAAGCTAGATCAATTAGGTGACAGATCTAGTTTCGTTGTCAAACTAGATCAAGTAGGCGTCTAGCCAGCTATGATTTCACTGTCTAGTCTCTTTTACGCTGAAAACAAGGAAGTGGCCTAAAAACATGGCCCTACACACGAGTTGGCAAGTTTCACTTGCCTGCAAGTACGACGACTGAGCACACCGTCCAATGAGTCCAAAAATCACAATTATCCTACGTGCACAAGTCCACCGGCCTAAAGTCCATATTATTAATCTTGATTAGTGAATTTGAAACATTTAAAATACTTTAAAAATACTGATTTTAGTCTTGATTAGCATGCATTGGGTTGGGAGTCCTAGGGGTGCAAAGCGTTACCTCAACACGACGCGAAAGCTACACCGGCGTCGGGTAGCGACGCCGGGGGTTGGAATAAAAGATCGCGCTCCAAGTCCAGATTCCAATTAGATTCCTCGCTGGAAATTTCAGAGCAATCAACCCGGGCGACGATTCCAGATTCCAAAGCTCGCACGTGCGACGACGGGCGACGACGTGCGACGACATCGTACGCGGCAAGTCGTCGAAGAGAACGCACCTAGGTGGGGCCCACAGTAGTCCTAGGGACCTTTGGGGGACCCACAATACCTCTGGAGAACTTGGGGGGCCTACAGTGGCAAGCGGTGCGACGGATCCGGGGTTGCGACGTTTGCTCTCGGTCGTACACAGCCAAATTTGGGGGCTGCCATCGGTCGCTGCGGGGGAACGGGCTTGGTGCAACGCTTGGGTCGGTCGCAGCCTTGGTTCTCTCGGTCGCTGCGGGGAGGGCCGTCGGTCAGACACTGGGGAACGGAAGTTGCAACGTCGCAACGTTGCAACGATGCGGAGAGCGGTCGGTGCGGGCGAACGGCTCGGTCAGATGCGGAGCGGAGCGGGCGAACGGTGCGGGGGTCGGTGCGGTGCGGAGATGCGGGGATGTCGAGCGGGTCTCTCGGTCTGACCGAGAGATCCTATCAGTCGAAGCGGGGAACGGAGCGGCTGCAGCAGCGGGGTGCAGGCGGGGCTTGGTGCGGGCGGAAGCATCGGTCGGAGCGGGGAAAACGGCCTCGTTTCTTCGGTCGTGCGGCAGCAGCTTGTCGCAACGTTGCGACGAAACGTCGCAACGTCAAATTTGGGTTTTGGAAGAGGATAGGGTTAATTTCTTGCGAAAATAGGTCTTCCTAGGGGTTGTTTATATAGTGTAGATGGGTTGACTTGGTCTAGGGCTAAATCTAATTAGGATTAGAAGTTTAAAATAATTTAAAATTTGAAATTCAACTTCTCCAACTCACCCAAGGATTTGACTTGGTCCAAATGAGCTGGAAATTGGCTCAAAAATTCTTTGAAACATTTAAAACTCAAATAAATTTTATTTGGCCGAAATTAATTTAAAAATAAATTATTAAAAATATTATAAAGCTTGTTAAAAATATATAAGTGGTCAAATAAACTCCAAAAATTATAAAATAAATATTGGGGTGATCGTGACGACGAATGTGAGCTAACTAAGAAGACGGATCTCAATTTTGACGTCGGACGACGAAACTAAAAATAGAAACGTCTCCCGTCAAAAGTGAAAATCGCCACGTCTCATCGAATAAGTTTAAATTGTGGGAAAAAGACTCGAGAAACGTCGTTCTAATTTAGTGCCACTATTTAATACTCTCAGAGACGTTCACAACGGCATATCACACGAAAGTGTTCACAAACGAATAAAGTCTAAAATAAACACGTGCACGGTCAAAAGCACGTGCACGAACAACGTACAACGAAAAGTGGTCGTTACATCCTCCCCACCTTAGAATAAAGTCCGTCCTTGGACTTTCTAATATAGCTAAGCGCTCTAGTAACTACCCCAATCAAGTCATATAATAATTCAACCAGGTATAGTCATTACAAGTGCTCATGTACGCACTAGGTAGTCAAACATTAACACTACCAACACGTATATATATACATTCACATACGTATACTCTTATACTTATTATAGTCAGTCAAATCCATACACGTATTTCAATCACGTATATAAGCATGCACCCCTTATATAACTACCACCTACCTAATCGCAAACAATATTTCAGATACTCATGTAAGGATAGTCTACTTAGCAAATACAATCATTGCTCTACCTATAGGTAGCTACCTATGCACAAACATCAAGGGTATACTTCCCTCTAATATTTCCTAGTATACATCCAATACTAAGCACATCCACATAAGCAGTCACACCATACCATTTTTAAGTCAAATTCACCATATATAATATACATTCACCACTTCTATAATTTCATAATGTATATAGTCATTCAAATGCATTCAAATATTTCACCATACATTCACATTACGTACGGTCCTATAACTATATTTACGACACGCCACATATATCATAGTCATTAATACTTATAACTAAGCATATACTTACCCGTGCATGGTGCACACCCATACACGCTAGTTTTTCATTTACGCACACCAATCATACCATTATATAACTAGCACACATACACACCTAGTTTTAGCTAGTACACATACGTTCACACGAGCAAGTCCTTAGTAATTAGCTATACCACAAGACCAACACCTATAACTATATACTGGTGTAGCGACCCACAATCATGTGCGTAACACAACCAGGCACAAACACTCCTATCACTATACATACATCAAACATTGCTATATTCAAACTTCAGACATACATTCAATATACTTAGAGTATACCCACTCAAGCTTGAGTGAGACTCAGTACACATATTAGAATATTCTATATACGTAACACTGCATTCATACCTATACCAATACCACTCCAACATATATATATATATATGTCTACCAATACAACCGTATACATACCATAAGTCATTCACACTTAATATTTAGTCAGGTAATACTTACATAGTTCAATCACTCTATATACCATAATAATAATACAGACATCAGCAAACGTATAATTATAATATACTCCTTAGTACAAACATTCACCGTATAGTCACACATAAGTAGTGTATATATTCACACCATAACCTACTACCTATAATTAGTATACTAACACATCCACACATACATAATTAGGATGTGCAATAGTCGTGTATACCTCACGGTATGCACGCATGCAACATCCCGAAAAGCAAACAATACCAATCAAAATTATAACCTTACTACCATATGTATATCACATATATACTCAAAACATAAATACTTACGTCAAAGCATAATACATACCTACATACGAGCACATACACATACGTACTAATATATAGGTCATATAATAGGCCTACTCACTTAACTATTCATCCACCTATTATTATCACAACCTAACATACACATAGCTTTACCAATCATTTTATTTCAACCATTACAAGTATCTCTTACTACATGCACAGCTCAGATATTTCAACGCTAACTCTTATATACACAGGCATCCCTGGTATAGTATAGCTATCCACACAAAAATCTATAACTACTAACACATAACAACTTCATACTATCACGAATAACTCCGAGTATATACCACACAATAGGCAAGCATCAGTATACTATGGGGGGTGGGTACACTCATTCAAGCCCACGTACACAACTTAGGTACGTGCACTACGACTACCTCACAAGGTCCAAGGGCCTACTAACAATTAAGGGTTGACACAGACATTGACAGACACTTAAGCCTAAGCAATAGAGGGAGGTCGAAAGCGTGATGAGAGGAGGATCGATAAGCACGAATTCAGATAGGACGAATACAAGGAGACAGCTTGGTTAGACGAAACATTGACTCAATGGTGATGTTTAGGTTGAGGGAAAAGGGAGATGTAGTGATGCTTACATAGGAGGGGAAAAAGAAAATAGGGTAAATAGCATGAGCTAAAATACGTAAAATTGAAAACTGTTGTACTTCAAAAAAAAGTTGGAATTCCTCATCTGTATAAAATATTTGAAGATCGATAAAGCGAGTTGAAATAAGTTTGAGTCGAATATTCATAATAAGAGAAAATGTTTTATTGGTTTATATAAAATCAATGTAAAAGGAAGTAAAATCATTTACACGAATATTAAGGACGTGGTTTTAGAAAATTTATACGTCAGTAATTTTAATATACTGTTGTCAAAAGTTTTGGAAAGTCGAAGAATGAAATCAAGTAACGGAAGAATTTAAACTCGTGTTAAATGCTTTCAAAACTTTTAGGCTATGGAAAAATTTAAAATAATCAATATTGAAACTACTTTTTAGAGAACCAGGGTGTACAAAAATTAAAACTGATTTACACAAAGCTCTTAGCATACAAGAACAACGAGTCTGGTACGGATATAAAAATAATTGAAATTCAATTTAGTTTAGAAATTATTCTAAAAGTATGTATGGTGAACGGAAAAATAATAATAATGACTTAGTATAAGAATATCAAATCACGGAGGGTCTAAATCAGGAAGTGGTTATGAAAATAGTAATTTTGCAAAAATCTGAAATAGCGAGAACGACGAGCAAAAGCCAACTTGCTGAAAGCTGAAATTCCATGTGTCTTGAAAAGCATATGAATGGCATAAATTAGGCGGGAAAATTACAAGTTGAATAAAAGTACGATTCAGAATAAAATTAATATATGAAGGGACGACGCATTTGCATAAGTACGAAAAACATAGGCTGGAAAAATATTGTAAACTAGTGTTCAAAAATTTCAGCAAAAGTTTTAAAATTTTAAATCAACGAAGGAGTATGAAATATAAGATATATATATTAAAAATTTGGACAAATTTAAACTTAGTTAAAGAGAAGATCGAAAAATACTTTCAGAAGGTTCGAGATTTGCAATGGGGATGTTTGAAAATTGACGACGATCGTCATGAGGCGATCCCGTGAATCGAGGCAAGGAAATTGATCGGATGATCAAAACATTCATACGTCTAGGATATGAATCAGAAGAGTCTACAGGAAAACTCCTACGGTCGACCAACTAAAGATTAGGAACTAGGCGCTAATACCTTCTAAGGGGCTAGACGGTAAAGAAATGCGTTCAGCTTGGTCCGAAATCGATGAACCCAAACGAACGACAAAAGGGAATTTTAGAGGTCTAATATGGTCAGGGTTAGGCAATAACCACTAAGTTAACTCCTACGACGATTAAATCAATTGCTAGAAGGGGGTTTAACTACAATCAGGGCCTCTAACTAGCAAGCACAGACGTCTAACTAAGTCTTCTTACCACCTAGTGTCCTAAGAAAACAACTTGACTCAGGGCTTTTGACTCGGATGTTGCAATTTATTTAATGGACATTTCGTTATTATCGTTGTTCCGTTAATTCGCAATTGCAAGACTGGACCTGCATGGGCCACCAACAAAACCTGTCACGCCCCGCTTCCCAAAAATATGGAGGCGAAGCGTGAGAAGGTCCGCTCAGACTTGAAGCTACAAAGCTGCAAGTCCGATAAGCGTCTATCAATTTAAAAACTGCAGGTCCTTGCAACGCGAGCGAAACAAGATAATAATAAGGAAATGAGACAAAAGAATAATCTCCGAATATCCATAAATATAAATTCCAACATCGCAGAAAAGCCACCAGGCTGAAATAAAAGAGAGCATAGAGGCCTAAACATGGCCAACAAAAGTACAGCGTACAAACAAAGGTGCTACGCACCAATAACTAACAACAGAACCTAAAATAAAAGAAGCTCAGCAAAATCACCAAGAAAGGTCTCCAGTGTCCACAAAACTCCTCCTAGGCAAACATGGGCTCAGACTCAGTGTCAGCAACACATCACGTACTCAGCAACGGTCTCTGGCTCAGGGTCTAACATGTGACACCCAAAAGAGCAAGGGGCACATGTCAGCAAGTCTACAAGAGACTTGTGCAAGGAAACTGAAAGTACAAGTAAAAGCAACCTAAAAGTTCTAGCATGATGCAATGACATGGCAGTTAAAGTAATGAGTGCAACAGGTAAAGTAAAGCGAAGTAAAGTACGAGCATGGCATTTAAACATGGCATGGATGACAAGTATTACATGAATCATTCACAAGACAAGTACAAGACAAGAAAAGTAAGCACCTCGTGCACAGAGATTCCGTCTTTTGGCTAGAGGGCGGATCAGGCCACTCCTAAGCTCAAGTAACCGTTTATCCCTACCCCTCCACATGTATCGGGCATTGGTTTTTAGCCAACACATGAGGCCCGCTTCTGGACCACGAGCCAGGAAGTGTTTAAACAAGTATGGCGTAGGGGTGCACCTAGCCGGACAAGTAGTACGAGTACAAGTATTGTAGCGTGTGCTACGAATGCGACATTCAATGCATGGATGACATGACATGGCAAATAGTAAAGCGTACAAGTAAGGAAAGTAAACGTGACAGTTTAGTATGCATGAACAACAAGTTTAAGGGGTGGATCTAGCTTCGTTGTCAAGCTAGATCAATTAGGTGACAGATCTAGTTTCGTTGTCAAACTAGATCAAGTAGGCGTCTAGCCAGCTATGATTTCACTGTCTAGTCTCTTTTACGCTGAAAACAAGGAAGTGGCCTAAAAACATGGCCCTACACACGAGTTGGCAAGTTTCACTTGCCTGCAAGTACGACGACTGAGCACACCGTCCAATGAGTCCAAAAATCACAATTATCCTACGTGCACAAGTCCACCGGCCTAAAGTCCATATTATTAATCTTGATTAGTGAATTTGAAACATTTAAAATACTTTAAAAATACTGATTTTAGTCTTGATTAGCATGCATTGGGTTGGGAGTCCTAGGGGTGCAAAGCGTTACCTCAACACGACGCGAAAGCTACACCGGCGTCGGGTAGCGACGCCGGGGGTTGGAATAAAAGATCGCGCTCCAAGTCCAGATTCCAATTAGATTCCTCGCTGGAAATTTCAGAGCAATCAACCCGGGCAACGATTCCAGATTCCAAAGCTCGCACGTGCGACGACGGGCTACGACGTGCGACGACGTCGTACGCGGCAAGTTGTCGAAGAGAACGCACCTAGGTGGGGCCCACAGTAGTCCTATGGACCTTTGGGGGACCCACAATACCTCTGGAGAACTTGGGGGGCCCACGGTGGCAAGCGGTACGACGGATGCGGGGTTGCGACGTTTGCTCTCGGTCGTACACAGCCAAATGCGGGGGCTGCCATCGGTCGCTGCGGGGGAACGGGCTTGGTGCAGCGCTTGGGTCGGTCGCAGCCTTGGTTCTCTCGGTCGCTGCGGGGAGGGCCGTCGGTCAGACACTGGGGAACGGAAGTTGCAACGTCGCAACGTTGCAACGATGCGGAGAGCGGTCGGTGCGAGCGAACGGCTCGGTCAGATGCGGAGCGGAGCGGGCGAACGGTGCGGGGGTCGGTGCGGTGCGGAGATGCGGGGATGTCGAGCGGGTCTCTCGGTCTGACAGAGAGATCCTATCGGTCGAAGCGGGGAACGGAGCGGCTGCAGCAGCGGGGTGCAGGCGGGGCTTGGTGCGGGCGGAAGCATCGGTCGGAGCGGGGAAAACGGCCTCGTTTCTTCGGTCGTGCGGCAGCAGCTTGTCGCAATGTTGCGACGAAACGTCGCAACGTCAAATTTGGGTTTTGGAAGAGGCTAGGGTTAATTTCTTGCGAAAATAGGTCTTCCTAGGGGTTGTTTATATAGTGTAGATGGGTTGACTTGGTCTAGGGCTAAATCTAATAGGATTAGAAGTTTAAAATAATTTAAAATTTGAAATTCAACTTCTCCAACTCACCCAAGGATTTGACTTGGTCCAAATGAGCTGGAAATTGGCTCAAAAATTCTTTAAAACATTTAAAACTCAAATAAATTTTATTTGGCCGAAATTAATTTAAAAATAAATTATTAAAAATATTATAAAGCTTGTTAAAAATATAAAAGTGGTCAAATAAACTCCAAAAATTATAAAATAAATATCGGGGTGATCGTGACGACGAATGTGAACTAACTAAGAAGACGGATCTCAATTTTGACGTCGGACGACGAAACTAAAAATAGAAACGTCTCCCGTCAAAAGTGAAAATCGCCACGTCTTATCGAATAAGTTTAAATTGTGGGAAAAAGACTCGAGAAACGTCGTTCTAATTTAGTGCCACTATTTAATACTCTCAGAGACGTTCACAACGGCATATCACACGAAAGTGTTCACAAACGAATAAAGTCTAAAATAAACACGTGCACGGTCAAAAGCACGTGCACGAACAACGTACAACGAAAAGTGGTCGTTACATTAGTCGTCACTTTCAGAGGTTACTGCTTTTAGTTTGCTTTTAGATAGTTTGTTGCCATGCTTAGGCTTCTTTTTAGACTTTGTACTCGTTGAATATTATATCTTTAATTTAATGAATGCCATTTCCTTTCTGTACTTCCTATTGTTCCGAATTTTATTAATGCAAGAACCTGAAGTTTTTACAATGGTACCCCCTCTACAGACGCTTATTGGGTCCGAGCTTCACAGCTCCGGCCCAAGCGGGCCTTAGTCACGCTTCGCCTCCGTCGTTTTGGGAAGCGGGCGTGACAGGTTTTAGTGGTGGCCCATGCAGGTCCTGCAAAAGTTCGAAACAATAAGGGTACCGCATTCATTTAATATCCACGTACAAGTCTAAATTAGGTTTACCCAGTCTTAGATGGTAGGAAGACTTAGGTAGACGTCCCAGTTGGATAGTCAGACACCTTGGTTAAGATTTAGTCATCCTCGTCCTAGGATATCTTAGTGGCCCGCCCCTGACTCTGACCGTGTTAGATTTCTAGAGCCCTTCTTCTAGTCGTTCGCTCGGGCCCATCGACTTTGGGCCCAGCAGAACTAACCTGGATTCACTTAGGAACCTTCCCATTAGATCCTGGTTACAGTCTAGCTCATTAGGAAATCTTAGTGCCGAGCTCTCCTGATCTTTAGACGACCCGATAATTAGAATCCCTGACTTCTAGCGTCTTCCTGATCATTACCCTTTCGTGTTATCGACCATAGAGTTCCATCGTAAGCTCTTCACGATTCATATCTTACGCGTATTTTTCAAGCGATCATTTTCCTGTCTCCCGATTCACGTGATCGTTTCCTGACGAGTATCGTTGATCCTTCGAGTCTTTTCCTTTGCCAAGTCTGCTTCCTCTAAAAGCATTTTCGAAATTCCTTATTAAGTCCTTCGCTCAGCTTAATTTCTTGAAACCCTCTTGAAATTTTCGTTGTTACTATCTCGTACTTATTTTCAAATCGGTATCTTTCATATTTTCAGTTTAAAACCTTGTTAACATTTTGATAATTCAATTTATACTTTTCTGGACTACAAGATCTATTTCTAATCACTTACCGTACATACTTTTTAAAATATTTTCTAAACTAGAGGGAGCTCCAATTATTTTATTATTATTATTATATCAGTTCTATGTTCTTCGTGACCACATTTCAAAACCTTTGTGTAAACTTATTTTCATTTGCAAAACAATCGTTTTCCACCCTACCCATACTTCCTTCGTGTTACTTTTTCCAAAATTTTAATTTGCTACATCTGCTCACTTTTAAGTATGTATATATATATATATTTAAAGGTATATGATACCATACTTTGCACAAAATCCTTCTTTCATCGTTAAATCATTTTTAGCAATATTTTTGTCCCGACCATCCGACTATCTTCTTACCCTCGCTTTACCTGACTTCATTCTTTCGATCTTGTTTCGTGTCGTTTTTGGTTTCGGTCTCCCTCCTGTATGTAGACATCATCGCATGTAGTTGCCTATGTCGTCCCTAGCTAGTAGTGGGCCCTTGGTTTTGTGATGTCGTCGTGATGTATATATAGGTAGAGTGTGTAGACCTGTATGAGTGTGTTATCTTTAGGATCCTGATAATTGCCTGTTGTGTCTTGAATGTGTACTCAGTGTTAACCATGATATGATTGAAGTTGTCTGAATGACGGTATTCATACGTATATGAATAGGGTCATAGCAGGCAATTTCCTTAGATGTAGCTTTTCGCGATTATAGAATAGCTTATCTTTGACTGCATGTGATTGTATCAAAACTTTGTTTTTTTCTTTTAAACCAACCCTTTAAAGTTTTTGAAATTAGCTCACAAGATCACAAATCAATTATCCTTCCTCATCCATTACCACGACTCCTTACGTTTTTCCAAATGTTTTAAAAATGTGTCACTGGTTTTAAGTTTCCCTTGCTATTCTCTCTCTCTCTCTCTCTCCATTTAGAAATGTTATGTTATGGTTGTTATAGTTTTGAGGCTAGCTATTATTGTTGTAGGATTTTGTTGCGGGTAGGCTCAGGGTGAGATGGGATTTATTATAGCAATGTTTATTTGATTTTTGGAACGCAAGGATATTGGATTAGATTTCCTTGGATGAAAAGAATGAACTGTCCAAGACTTATTTTATAATACCGATGTGTGACGGACTCAATGAAGAATTCTGGTCGGATAGAAATTATATGCGGGGAGATGATAACTTATCAGACTTGAGACTTAGACGAGTGGTAGATAGGAGTAGCTTCGGAGTATAATATGAGTTAGGGTGATCATGAGAATGTGTAGAGCATTTAAAGCATCAAGACTTGATTGTTAAGTTGACGTGAGAAGACATTGGAAATAACACGACATGTTGATATGAATGGATGGTTAGGTAGGTGGACTTAATATTGGGTGGGATTAGTTATAGCGAGTAGGATAAGATGTGATTTTGATAGTTCAATTATTTGGTGGATAAATTTATGGGAAGATACGACAAGGAATGTATTGAGGACACAACGATTGTTGATTTGTGAAAAGTGTTATGAGATAGACAAAGTTTTTGTCTTGGATTGCTGATTGACTAGAACATCATTTTAGCGATTGATTAATATTGGGAAGAGATTGAGAAATTTAAAGATGTTATTGAGCGGTGATGTTTAGTGGAGTGGTATGGTATGAGAAGATGATTATTTTTCTTTTATGAGAACTTGGAGTTGGAAATTTGAACAGCAATGATGGGCCTATAGTTAAGTGTTAGGATGTGAGTTTAGTCGTGGCATTATCCAGTGAAAAGAAGGGTTATGATGGATTATTTGAGGGACGATATTGAAGTTAATTATAAGATTAGAGATCTTGGTGTGAGAGATGGGAGTTGTAAGCTTAAGTATTTATAGATTTTAAAATTATTCTTAGTATAAGTGATTCCGAGGATGGAATCATTTCTAAGGTGGGTAGAATGTAACGGTCGCTTTCCAACCTTATGATTTTTCTACATGCACATCCTTTATCGTGCACGTATTTTATTTGGCTATTTTTGAGCTCCAGCATATGCGATGCGATATGCCGTTGCGATCATTTTGGGGTGTTGAATTTTATTGTAATTTTTGGGAACGTTGTTTCGCGGCTCGTTTTCTCGCAAAACGACTTTGAATGATAGGGGCGTTTAGTCTTTTGACTCAAAACGCCGTTTCCGATTTTACGTAAATTTTCGAAAGGCGTAGCGCATGATCAGGCTCCATAGATCTGTGCGTCTCGTCTCCATGAACGCTCCGGTATTTTCGGATTATTTTTCTGACGTCCGGATTGCGAGATATCACCCGGATTAACCTCGACCGTCGATTTTTCCCCAATCAGATTCAAATTTCGAAATTGTTAGCCAAATCTGGTAATATCCCTAGTTAATCTGTTTTATATCTTTCCTTAACTGATTCTCTAATCATCCCTAGACTTACCCCAACCTACACCCCCTCTTAGCTCTACCCCCTTATCCACTTAACACTTAACTTAAAACATTCTAGCATTTTAAATCCTTATAATAATCACTAACCCTAAGTTAACCCTAACCCTAAAATTCAATAGCCGCCGCCACACAAATTTCCGAGGAGAGAGAGAGAGGCTCTCTTCTCCCTCTCCCGTACACAAAATCCCCTAATTTCCCCTCCCTCTCCCCGATATCCCTCTTCACGGCGAGATCTCGCCGCCGGCCTTCCCCATGAGGCCCTTCATCCACCGAGCCTCTCCCACGATTGCGGCCTCCCCGACGTCACCGAGGCCGTCACTCCGGTCGCCGCGAACCCGATCTCAGCCGCCTCTCCCTATCAGCCACGACTCCCCGCAGAGCTTCGACTGCCGCCGCCCGCACCTGCCTTCACAGCCTCTGGCCCCTCTCCGCCGCGATCCTCCGACCGCCGTATCACGCATCAACCTCCTGCCGTCTCCTCTGACCCAACACCCCCCCTTGACTCCAGAAGCCGGCGCATCTCCTCCCCACATAGGCCCCCTCTGATCCGACTCCCACTTCCTTACTCCCCCTGTCAGTCCGTACTCCACAGCCAAGCCACACGACAGCCTCGCTCCGACATCCGACAATCAAACCCAGCATCCCGAGCCACCAGAAAACACCTCGCCTCCGACTATGCCCTCTCGCGCTCGACGGTCGATGTCCCCGCTGCACAGCCCGCCACCGCTGCGCTGTTCCAAGCCGCCGCGATCTCCGCCTCCGGTCTCCCTCTCCTCCGCTCTTCCTCCCCGACCTCCGTCCGGCACTCCCTCAGCACCACTCGCCGCCGCAGACCGCGATCCGCAGCCCATGCCTCCCCTCGCCTTCCGTCACCGCAGCAGACCCCGCGTCACCTCCTTCATCCTCAGCCGCCGCCGCTGCTACGCTCCCTGCCCAGCACCGCTCGCCACGATTTCCGCCGCCGCCGACGATTCCAGCATGGCCATCTCCTCCTTGTTCCGCTCTCCCATCGCCTGTAAGCAGCCGATCGTCGCAGCTGATTCTTCCCAGCGCCGCCCAGCCACGCCGACAGCGCCTCCGGCGCTGTCACGGCCTCACCGGACATCAGAAACCCCCGACGGCCTGTCTTCTGCCGCTGAGCTCTCCTGACGATTCACCGCTGGCCTGTGCTCCGCCTTGTAGCACATCAACGTCGCTAGGCCATTGGCAGCGTCTGTTTTCTTTCGCAGCTGCGCGCAAATCCATAACAGCGGCAGCGGCCGTTTTCCGACCACCACGACACCGCACCGGCCATCCCCCGAAGTCCCCTACCGATCTACTACAGCCCCGTTGCCTTCTTCGTAAGATGACAACTCCTCGTTCGCTGTTTTGCTTTCCGATCGCTGTCCGCTATCTCCCGGGGCCGTAGAACGCCTTCCTGACGTCCCTGCTCGCTGCCCGCACTCCCTGTTCATTGCCAGAACGTTCCCGGCTACGCTACCCGTAGTTGAGACAACGTAGACGTCGCAGGGCTCACGATCTTCCGGCATCGTGATCCGTTACCGTTACCGTTGCCTGAGACGTTTCGTTGCGCTACCCACAACCGAAGCAATCTCGACTCCGTACCCATAGCCGTGACATCTCGGCTACGCTACCCGTAACCGTCACAATCCTGAGGCGATTCCAAGATGACCTCCATTGCGCTACCCGCAGTCGGGGACACGAGCACCGCCACCGTTTTCAGACCTGACGCCAGATTAAATGCGTGTTCCTCACACCAGGTTGGTCCCTCTAACTCGTAGCACAACCCACACAGTAGTGAAACCGAAAACCTAACTAAAATTGGATAACTACAATTAAATTTACTTTTTCGCATCAGTAAAATGTTGTCACTGTAGGAAATCGACCATCGGACAAATTTTCTGTGTATATAGGGTAGTGGTCGATCTAGACTGATTAAACACCAAAAATGTGACTCTGACAATTAGGGTAGTCCCGACAACCTAGAAACGAACCTAAATAGGATTTATTGAAAATCGCGACCTGACACCGTCAACGTGACCCTATTTCAGACGGACTTTCGCTGACGAGATGCTTGGACGAGACGCCCTGGACGGACGACACACTCACCAACGCAGGCAAGTGTATCCCACTTGCACTTTCGGCCGTGCTTAGGCCTTAGTTGGTTAGAACTGATAACTGTGAACAAATAAAACCGGACGTGAAATGATAGCGTCCGGGACGACCCCTGACGGCTCAGACTGACGACGAAGTCTGAGCCTGACAACAACAACTTTTGATAGCATTGGGCTATCATGTGTGTGCGTGCGTGTGGACACCCTAGAATAACCCTTCCCGTCTTGTCATGTCATGTCCCGTCTTGCACAGCCTGCAGGCAATAGGGCACTCACCAGTGAGTGGGTGATCCCTTGTACTGATACACAGCCTGCGGGCAATAGGGCACTCACCAGTGAGTTGGTGATCCCTTGTACTGATACACAGCCCAGAGGGTAATAGGGCACTCACCAAGCTAGAGCAAGTGATCCCTTGTCGTGATACACAGCCCAGAGGGCAATAGGGCACTCGCCAAGCTAGAGCGAGTGATCCCTTGTCGTGCTTGTCTTGTCTTGTCATACTTGGGGTTTGGGGTTGGGTTTTAGCGTGCGCACGACAAGAGGGTCTGATCCCCATCGAACTGTAAGGAGTGAACCCTTTCGTGTCACACTTGTCTTGTCTTGTCTTGTCCCATCACGTCCCGACTTGTCTTGACACCTGTAGGTTAGTCCCGTATTTGGTAGCACATGCTACGACTACTACTTGTCACGTTTTACTTCCCTGCTGCGTTTACTTTCTGTTGTCATCCTGTTATAACCTCAGCATGCTAAACAACCAGTAAACCGTCTGTTATAACCCCAACATGCTAATCAACCAGTAAACCATTGTTTAATAGTTTGTGCACTTGCAGTAGAGTCTAACCCTTCTTGTAGACTTTACCTGACGTACAGTTCCTTTTCTCTTGGGTACTATACGTCAGGTGTTCAGCCAGAGTTCGTGGACGAGACAGACTCACTGGTGTACGAGGATCCGAGGACGTCGACCCAGAGTACGTGCCTGACGAGGACCAGACCTTGAGGTCTTTTTAGTCGTCACTTTCAGAGGTTACTGCTTTTAGTTTGCTTTTAGATAGTTTGTTGCCATGCTTAGGCTTCTTTTTAGATTTTGTACTCGTTGGATATTATATCTTTAATTTAATGAATGCCATTTCCTTTCTGTACTTCCTATTGTTCCGAATTTTATTAATGCAAGAACCTGAAGTTTTTATAATGGTACCCCCTCTACAGACGCTTATTGGGTCCGAGCTTCACAGCTCCGGCCCAAGCGGGCCTTAGTCACGCTTCGTCTCCGTCGTTTTGGGAAGCGGGCGTGACAGTAATAGTGAGAATTCATGATAGGGCGGAAGCCAAGGTCCTAGGTTGCGTTTTTATCTCTTACACCTTTACCATTAATTTTCTATCGTGACACCCATCAAGCGATTAAGCTAGCTCATCCACTGGGTGATTAGGATCTCGATTGTTCTCAAGCACAACACACGCCTCCCTGTGTTCGACCCCAAGCCACACTTGTGGTTACAAATTTTAATCCTAGTATCCCCGTCCCGATTTGATTTCCAAAAGGACGGGCAGTCAAGCTTTATGGCGCCGCTGCCGGGGAGGCAACGTGCTTGTTACATTTAAGACCCTGTCATCCTGAGACTAGCTTGCATCCTTACCCCGTGATAATTTTCACATTCTATACTTTTATTTTTATTCTTTATTCTTTATTTGTTGTTTTTAATTGGCATCATACCATATGTGCTTCACGGTATATCTTGATTTTTCATGCGCATGAACTCGAGAAGTCTTGACGACTTAGTTCCTCTAGATCCCGAGATCAATGCCACCATGAGGCATTTGAACACAGAGAGAAGGAGAAGAGAAGAATTTTCTGCCCTGGTAGAAAATATCACTCCTCAAAAGTCCTTACTCGAATAATCGATGCCGTCCATTGGGTCCACATCCAGCATTCGACCTCCGACCATTACGACCAGAAATTTCGAGCTGAAGCCATCACTCGTGGCTTGGATCCAGCAGAACCAGTTTTCTAGAGCTCGTATGGAAAACCCGATCGAGCACCTGGACTCTTTTTTGGAGAAGTGCGAGACGTTCAGAATCAATGGCGTATCAACCGAGGCTATTCGGTTGAGATTGTTCCCATTCTCTCTACGGGACAGGGCGAAGCAATGGCTGAGGGGGAAGGAACCCAACACGTTCACAACCTGGGAGCGGCTCTCAAATGCATTCCTGAACAAGTTCTTCCCTCCGGGGAAGATGATGAAGCTTAGGAGCAAAATCTCCTCTTTCTCCCAGGCAAGCCATGAGTCCCTACATGAAGCGTGGGTGAGGTACAAGGAAATGCAGAGAAAATGTCCTCACCATGAGCTCCCCCGCTGGCAAATCATCAACTTGTTTTACAATGGATTGAGGGACGACTTGAAGTCCTCTATGGATGCTGCGGCGGGTGGATCCTTCATGGCAAGAAATGAAGTAGATGCTGGAAATATATTGGAGAATATGGCATCGAACAATGAGAGGTGGAGCGACGAACGTGCTACACCAAAAGCTGGAGGAATGCATCGAGTTGAGGAAGTAGATAAGCTGTCAAGCAAATTTGGTTTGCTTTCGACTCAGATTTCAGCATTCATGGTTGGAGCCGGTGGCGCTAACCCTCAGCATTTAGCAGTGGTTGAAACTGAAGTAATGGGAGACTTCGATGTTGGAGACACCTCGGTGCCTGTGGATCAGGCTAGTGCCCTATTTTACAATCCAACGGGAAATGCACCCTATCCACCAAGGACGAGTTCCAATCCCACATAATCTCTCAACAACCGGAACCATCCCAATTTTAGCTACAGAGCACCGTACCAGCAACTTCAGCAACCTCAACAGTAGCAGCAGCTATATCAGCCTCCTCCACCTCAACAATAAATGTATCAGCAGTACCCTCCTCGAAATCAGCAACCTCTGCCCCAACAACAACGAGTGGTCTCTCCAATTGAGAACATCTTGACTCAGTACATTGCGAATCAGGAGAAGGTCACTCATCAGCTATGGCTTGGGCAGAAGGCCATGGCCGATCAAGTGACCCAGCTGGGGTTACAAGTGGCCAACCTCCAGAGTGCACAAGGACAACTGTCGGGGCAGCCGGAGGTGAACCCAAGGGGACCAAACCAAACTCTAGCCTTGACACATGGTCAAGAAAATGTCTCCGCCATTGTCCTGAGGAGTGGAACGAAGATTCCGGGGCGGTAGGCCGAGAAAGACAATGAAGCACCGTTTGTCAATGAGAAACCAAACATGGAAATGAGCAACAATGGAGCTTCTACATCGAGCCCCGTGACTCCAGAGGGACTTTCTGAAGAGAAGAAGAAGAATGAGGGCGACGACTCGAGGGTTTTCAAACCTTCAGTACCATTTCCACATAGGCTTACCAAGGCCAAAATTGATGAAAATTATGGCAAGTTCTTCGAGATGGTGAAGGACCTGAGTCTGCAAATCCCATTTCTGGAAGCGATCGAGACCATTCCATCGTATGCAAAATTCCTTAAGGATCTCGTAACAAAGAGGACAAGAAAAGAGAAAGTCGTACTCACGGCGAAATGTAGCGCCTTGATCCAATGAGCAAATCCTCCAAAACTCAAGGATCCAGGAAGTTTCTCTATCCCGTTATCCCAAGGGGAGGTATCAATTAATAGAGCACTTGTCGATCTGGGAGCGAGTGTAAGTTTGATGCCCCTATCGCTGTATAAGAGGATCAATAAGGGTGACCTGGAACCCACGGGGATGACCCTGCAGCTCGCAGATAGATCAGTGAAGTACCCGGTGGGAGTAGTCGACGATTTGCCGGTCAATGTCCGCGGTGTACGCGTGCCAGTCGATTTCATGGTTATGGATATGCCTGAGGATAATCACACTCCGATTATCCTCGAAAGACCCTTTATGGAAACTGCTTGCGTACTCATCGACGTTAAGAAGGGGAAATTATCCTTAAACATCGGAGATCAAAAAGTAGAATTTGACTTGGTGTTGTCGATGAAGTCACCACCAGAGGAACCCAACTGCAACCTTCTGGAAATGGAAGAAGAGAGGGTGAATGAAGCAGGATCTTGGGAAGTTCTTTCAAGGAACCCCCCTGAAGACTTGGATGGAATTGAGGAGTAGACTAAGCTGGATGGAGAGAAAGTTCTTGAGCCGGAATGTATCTCATCGTCAACCCCCCGAACCTGGAAAGAGAGCTCGGACGAAGAGCAAGGGGAAAGAGCCTCTGACGCTCACCGCTGATGAAGTACAGATTTTGAAGAGAGTAGCGAGCGTCCCCAGCACAAAAGAGAAACCCCCGGATATCACCAGTGGGAGGGTTGTTGAGACCATCCATCTGTCGCCGCTGTCGACAATCAGGACTTCTACCCCAACCGATGAAAGGACGTCGATCGTTAAGCGTCACCCGTACAAGCCCCCCCTGAATATCATATCGGGAGTCGAGCAAATGACTATAAACAACAGTGCTCCATGGGAGGCAACCCATGTTCTAAACTACTGTCGGTTTTTGATTGGATTAGTTTACCAATTTTATGAATAAATACTGCTATGGAGATTTTTTGTTGGGACACTTAGAGGATTTTTCACTTTTTGTGCAGGAATTGCCCCACCCGATCGGTTTGTACATCAACCGATCGGGTGGAACGTTTCAGTAAGTATCCAGCTACAGTCAGAATGTGAACCGATCGGGTGATGGAGAGAGCAATCGGGTCGCTGATCGGGTGGTGAAAACAGAAGCTAGGGGTGTTTTTCGGAGAGCGGTCAACCGATCGGGTGAGATTTCACCCGATCGGGTGACCTGTAGCCGCTAATCCACAAACATTTTTGAAAATTTATCCATTTTCACCCGATCGGTTCACCCAAACCCTATATATACCCCCCCAACCGACTTCATTTCACCCGACCTCCAGAACTTTCGTTCGAACGGTTCGTTTCCACTTCTTCCCAATTGATCTCCCTCATCACTCCCACTACTCCCAATCGCATTTCCCCACTTCCTCCACCACTTTCCGACCATCCGAACCCTCACATCGACCACGGTCAAACCACGATTCGCCCAAAACCCTCGCCCTAACCCTCGCCCTAACCCCCAATTTTCAAAAATTTCTGTTCTCTTTGGAATGGCGTGCGGCGGCCCCCCGAATCACTCCATCATGCATCGTGAGATCTTTTGGGAGCTAGGGTCGCATCATCGCTGGGTAAACTCGCTCCATATCTTAATTTTTACATTGCCCAGGGATTTTTATATTGTCACTTTGTCATTTGTTGCGTGCATCCATATATCATCCTGCATATCACACCCAATCACCGCAAAATCATGGTAAAAGACAAAGACAAGGGTAAGAAAATCATGGTGGAGGAGGAACCGTCTCGCAAGAGACAACGGGTCCCACGTTCTACGCGTGGACGTGTTCCTCCGCCACCGCCTACCCAACCACAACACCAACCTATCATGCATGTGGTAGACCCAATGCTTGGACCACAGGGAGTTCATTTTATGAGCCAAGCACATAAAGATTTCTATTCTCGCCTCAGCCGACGTTCTCACCTAGCCATCAAGTTTTCCCATGATCAAACCCTACACGAACTCGGTGTTTTCACCGAAGTCGAATCCCTATTCGCAAACTTAGGTTGGCTTGGTTTCTTCCACTCCCATGCCCTATCCTACCCCGCTCTCACATTAGAGTTTCTCGCCACTATCAAAATTGAGAGGGGGTAAAATATCGATTTTTGCCTTCGAAACCGAAACTTCCGTGCCCCAGTGACCACCATCAACGATATTTTCAGTTTCCCCAATCTAGAGGGCATCATCCTCCCCAATGAATTACATGCCGGCTTTGATGTCGACTTCTTTTGGGGACGCCTCACATTGCACGACCATTATCCTAGGGGCAAGGCCAAGGCCTCCTCTATTATCCACCCGGTCTTCCGTCTCGCCCACAGCACATCTCAAGCATATTATTTCCACAGGATAAATCTGGCACTGTGACCATCCCAGATTTATTCATTCTATGGACGATGACCTTTCCTTACATTCCCGGTGTTGACGGGATTACCTTCGAGTCACCGCGCATACGCATCAATGCCGGTGCCTGGCTGATTCAAAAGCTCATTGATATTAGCCACGCAAACAAAGGAAAATATTGCTGCGGTGGCCTCATCACTATCATTTCACTAGACCCTCCCTTCAACATCATGATTCCCCCTGATCTGCCCCGTGCCCCAGGATCCACCTATCTTGATATAGATGTCCTGATGCACACCCATATGATCAAACCGCTAGGCGGCAGTCGATTCACTTTCCATTATGGCCACCCCTTGCTTCTTACACCATTCTCCCCAATCCTGACTGTGTCACCATCGAGCTTTCAGGAGATTGGTCATTTCCACCAGATCCCGAGTTTCTAGGGGGGCTACATCTTCAGTTTGCTCTCCCTGACGCTCCTAGACCACCTTCCCCTGCCGTCCACTTGGGCGAACATGATATCCCTGCGTTCAGAGGAGACCCGGGGCTGGACCTAGTGTCACCACCCCGGCTGCTACTACCGTTTATTTCGAGGACCTGATCACAGCTATGCATGGCCTGGCCTCTCATGTCGACACACCCATTGCTTCTGGCACACACTCTGTCGTGCGCCGTGCTACTTTTGCTCGCCTTGCTCTCGAGGCCGAGATGGCTGCCTTACGCACTGGCACATCCTCCTCCACCCCGTCGGATCCATCCACTTCTTTCCTATCACATCACTGTTTCCTCGCTCTCGAGCGAAATGTCGTCGCCATTCTCTGCCTTCTTTCCCATGTCAACGGTCCTCCGCCACCGACTCCACCCCCATCACCTCCTCCATCACCTCCTCGACGATCATCCCCCCACCACCACTACCACCAACCCACCACTCCCACCCCCTTTTACCTCCATCACCACGGCATACTCGTGTCGCAAGAAGATGGTTGTGTGCGCGAGATCACTACCCACACCCTCCTCATCACTCGCCGTATCCTTACCACCTTCCGTTACCACCGACATCCCACCCATCATTCACACCCCCACTGAGCCCATCTGTCCACCATCTCCACCCCTTTCTCCACTTCTTCGCACGCCCATCACCCCTCCCTCCCACACCCCTCCAGCCTCTTCCGAGGAGGATAAGGAGCCTGCCGCTCCTGCACCTTGATTTCCCTTTTTTCTTTCTGATTTTCCCCTAGCCATTTGTTCTGCATCATCTTGATCATATCTTTTTTCTAGCATTATTAAGATCAGCTTGGGGGAAATCTATTTTCTGTGATTGTTGTGGTTTCACTTGTTTGATGTGTGTTTTTTTTCTGTGTTTGTGTGTATGTCTTTTGTATAGTTCATTTTGGTATTTCTTTTCTTTATTTCTCTATGTCTCTTTTTGTGTGTTATTCATGTTTTTCCCGTTTATTTGTCGGTGCGTACTTCCCTCCCATCTTTTGTTGCCCTCCTGCATTTACTCATATTGCATTGAGGGTAATGCAACATTCAGCTTGGGGGAGTCGCACTTTATGCGTCAGTTGTGTCTTTTTCACCGTTTTTGAGTTGTTTTCGTCATGTTTTTCTTTTTTTTTCCATCCTTTTATTCTCCTTCTCCTAGAGATGACCCCACATGATGAACTGCCACAGAACCACACACACTTAGCTTAGCTACGATAATCATTCTCACTAACCTTAGGAAGCCGAGTCCTATTGCATTTTTTGCTCCGTGGGTTCACTTTGCTTTTGTGTGAGTTGTGAGTTGTGACTAGCTAGTTGGTGTGCTTCTACATTGTTATTTTGTTTTATATGCCTGTCCTTGGATGACCCCTAGATTATCATACTTCAAATATGTGGTATATTGCCTCTACTGTCTGCTTCTTTATGCATGATTCATCTATATATTTTCGCTTCAATTCGCATGTGTCAGGACTCTACCAATAGGACTAGGATAACCTATTTTGCTTATGCTCTGATCCGCGAAATTTTTTACTTTTGGCCAGGTGATTAGAATTAGAATTCTTTTTTGTTTTACTTGGTGCAAATCCCCTCGTCATGTATTGTTCTTCCACTTGGGAGAGTACACAATTGTGCCAAAATCCAAAAATCCAAAAAAAAGAAAAAAGGAAAAAAGAGAGAGAAAAGAAAGAACATGTATAGCCAAAATCCAAAAAAAAATATCCAAATATCCAAAACCCAAAAAAATTCCTGTTGTGAATATTACTCCTATCCGCCATGAATAAAGGGAAGGCAAGAATTTGCACCAAGTGCTCTCCTCCACACCTACTCAACCCCCTTTGTTTTCGAACACACTTGGCATAGGAGCTTTCTAGCGATCATCTAGGCAATCGTGCAGTGATTCCCTAGTTCCTAGCAGTAGAGTCCCTGACATATGATATGTTTCTATTCTTACACTATTCTCTTGCATGCTTGAACCATTATTCACCGCTTACTCGAATTGATTCGATATTTTGGTCATTCCATGGGTATGTGTATATGGAGCTTGATTGCACAATTTAGATAGTTACACCATCTGCTAGCTCACGACCTCGCTCACTTGCGCTTCACCGCGTGGACCCATGACACTAGTTGGGACTCATATTCTTGGGTTTAGTGCAATGCTTATCACATGCTTGCTTAGTGTGGCGTGTTAGTTTTCGTTGGCTCTGATGGGTGATCTAGGATTTCTTTTCCTTTTTCTGTTTCTTTCTTTCTATTTTTCCCTCCGAGCTCCTATTCTCATTCGTCTTCCTCGAGGACGAGGAAGGGTTCAGCTTGGGGGGATTTTGACGTGCGTTTATATTTTATATATTCACGCACGTCTTCTTTATGATTTCCCATCGTTTTTCGTTCTTTTGAGTTCTTATTTTTGTGATTTTTAGTTCCTTTTAATTTTCGTTGTGTTTGTGTGCTTTTGCAGGATATTGCTGGCACAGGGGACAGACAACGCTAACATCACGAGTCCACGAAGCAACGGGAGGTGTCGCACGAGATCCTGAGAGCAAATCATCAAGAGAAACCACGTATCAGCTCTCAACCGATCGGATGGATAGTCCCACCTGATCAGTTTGTGCGACCGTATCTGTCCAGAGGAAGAGCCAACTCCACCCGATTGGTTCAGCGATCGGGTGGATGTGACACAGCTTGCAGTTTTTAGAGCCCAAGTTCACCCGATCGGTTGACTAGTCAACCGATCGGGTCACCTGTAGCAGCCGATTCCATGCTCAAGAATTCAAGTACTCACCTGATCGGTTCAGCAATCGGGTGAGGTTTATCAGAGCCGAAGACCAAGTCAAACGATCGTCTCACCCGATCGGTTGAAGTTTCAACCGATCGGGTGGAAGTTTATTTTTGTCTTTTAGTGGGAATATTCATGGTATCTTGCCAAAATATATAAATAGCCCTAGGTTTCCCAGAAAACTGAATCCCCATTTTCCTTAAGCTGTTTTAGGGGTTTTTAGCTGCTGAGAATTTATTTTCATTTGTAAGTTTCTTGATCGTTTCAATACTTTAATATTGCGTTTATAATACCATTTGCTATAGTAGTTTATTGCTTGATCTTCATTTCAGTGGCTAAAATCTGTTTTGTTGCATGTAATGCCATGATTAGTGAGTAATTTCTAAATCTGGGACATTGGTGGAAGCCCCTTCATGGGTTCTCTCTAGAACAATCATAGGATTAGGGATTCTATAGGAGATAGGGATTTAGATGGTTACACGAGGGCATTTTATTTTCACTAGCGGGAGAAAGACCTCCTTTGACCGTCGGGCCAAAGGGAAATAAAACAGGAGTTTGATCCCTTAGCCACAGCTCACCCCCTGGCATAGACATTGATTCCTCGCGTGTGGGAATGGCTTGAATGAAATGTCGGGAGTAATCGTTGCGAGCTTAGTGGTCCCGGAGTTGGGCGGTACATGATATGGGAATGCCCATCATCCAAACCCGGGTAGACCTAGCATATCATCCTGGGCATCGACCGGAATATCGGCCCCATGGGACGCCAGGTACCACTATTAGAGGCGGCGTCTCACTGCTAAACCCTAGAATCCGATCACATTCCTATCCGTCGGTCGTAATAGTGAGAATTCATGATAGGACAGAAGCCAAGGTCCTAGGTTGCCTTTTTTATCTCTTACACCTTTACCATTAATTTCCTATCGTGACACCCATCAAGCGATTAAGCTAGCTAACCCACCGGGTGATTAGGATCCCGATTGTTCTCAAGCACAACACACGCCTCCCTGTGTTCGACCCCCAATGTAACGACTGCTTTTCATGTATCTGGATTTATTATAATATAATATATGTTTTGGTGGATTTTCTCCTCATGTGTGGTTTTCGTCTCCGTAGCTTTCATTTTCGATCGATTCGTCGTATTTTCTCGTTTCTTCCTTAGGATCGTCGATTTCGAACTATGTCATTCGTGACGGGCTTCATAACGGTCGTATCTTACTATTAGATCAATCCTAGGAGTCTTAGGAACCGATCCCGGGGCCCTGCGCTCCGTATCGGAACTTTTTGTGCTCATTAGCCGGTATAAGAAGGGGCACCGACCGACTAGATGACGATCCAGTCGGTCGGCAATCCTTCTTGGACCGACTAGTTAGCTTTCTAAATTTCTCAGGAGTTACTGTTTATCGTTAGTCGGTCTAAGAACGTTGGTTGACCGACTAGGTTGCAAACTAGTCGGTCGGCAATGCTTCTTTAACCGACTAACACATCATCTAATTTTAGTATCAGTTACTGTTTACTCTTAGTCGGTCTAAGAACGTTCTACGACCGACTAGATGTTAAACTAGTCGGTCAGTATTTGTTCATGGACCGACTAATTCTAAATCCTATTTTCGTTCAGAAGTTACTGTTTGCACTTAGTCGGTCTGCGTTGGTCGACCGACCGACTAGTTGCCAAACTAGTCGGTCAGTGGTTGCTCTTTGACCGACTAATCTGTGTTAAAACCCTAATTTCTGGGCAGCCGCCAGCCCAACCTATTTATACCCCTCCCAAACGTTTTCTTCTTCCTCCACTCGACCCAAAACCCTAGTTTCTCCCCCATTGAGCCCCCATCTTCCTCCAAGCCCTATTCCTTCATCCCAAGCCCTAGATTCATCATCTAAACCCTCCATCAACTCTATCTACCTCTCATCTTTCCCAAAATCTCATCAAATCCCCAAAATCCCCCAAAAACCCTAACTCTCCAAACTTCTCCATTTGTTTCCAGATCTGATCCTAGGGTTCT
The DNA here is from genome assembly GCA_030789695.1 of Scilla litardierei. NCBI lineage: Eukaryota > Viridiplantae > Streptophyta > Magnoliopsida > Asparagales > Asparagaceae > Scilla > Scilla litardierei. Next base: position 234,902,863 of record CM061142.1, read on the forward strand.
CCGGAGTGTTTCTTCCGCTTCCTCTCGGTAAGAAATCGATCTCTTGACGTTTTTATATCCTATTTGTATTTTTATGAAACCCTAATGAAATTTCATGTTGTTTGATGTTTGTTTCCCCATAACAGCGATTTCCCCCGTAGATTAGCATCCGCGAGACGAACCTTCGTGATCGTCATTCCCGGTGCTAGGCAAGTGAAACTTGCCATTTAGGGTTTAGGCCATGTTTTAGGCCATTTGCTTGTTGTAGGCGTAAAAGAGGCTAGGCGATGAAATGATACTCGCCTAGGCGCAAATTGGGGAACTAGCTTGACAACGAAGCTAGTTCCGACATATGTCATGTTGCACAATTACCATGTCATGTTTACTTTCCATTAACGGTACGCGAATTAATTGTCATGTCATTGCATTCTTTAAGTGTTGTTGTGATTGTGTAGCTTCGCTACAATGTTTGTGTTCCTGGCTCGTGTTCCAGAAGCGAGCCCTGTAGTTGGAAACCCCAACGCTCGACATTGAATTGTGAAATAGGAAAACAAGCTCCCGTGCGGGGCAACCCTGGCTCACTTGCTGGGCTCATGTGCAGGGACCCTGGCTTGTTTACGTGTGGGATGGGGTAAGGGTTAAGCGGTCATTCAACTGGGGGTCTGCCTGATCAGCAACTGCAGTTGTAAGACGTAAACTCTGGGGTGGGGTAGTGTTTAGTGCCGATCGATGTGAATGATGTACCATTCAGCTGAAGGGCGTAAACATCTACAAAACAACGTGAAACGTGAATAGTGAATTGATTGAGATTGATAGTAGCTTGGCTACTCTTGTCTTGTCCCGATAATTGTTCCCTTGTACAAATTGTCTTGCCATGTCTTAATTGTGCACTCATGTTATAACTGCCATGTCATGCATACTATAACTGCTAGGTTGCTAGTTGCCTTACTTTCAGTTTCCTTGCCCAAGTCTTTTAGACTTGCTGACATGTGCCCCTTTACTCTTTTGGGTGACACATGTTAGATCCTGAGCCTGAGTACCTTGTTGAGGACGAGGTGTTTGCTGACGCCGAGCCCGAGCTTGTGTTCGACGGGGAGTACGTGGACACTGGGGACCAGTCCTAGTGTCTTCGTTGTGTTTTACTTTTGTTTAGACAGTTGTTCTGTTATCGGTGCGTAGCACCTATACTTTGTTATGTCGTTGTTTTTGTTGGCCTTGTTCTGGGCCCTTAGACTCTTTCTTTTATCCTGGTGGCTTTTCTGGATGTTGGACTTATTTTCATGTTGGACCATTTATGAGATGCGAGATTTTATTTCAGTCTCTCCTTGTGTTATTATTGTTGTTCCGTTGTGGTTACAGGGACCTGCGTATGTTTTATTGACGCTTATCGGGTTTGGGGCTTCACAGCTCCACTCTCGTGCGGACCTTTTCACGTCTCGCCTCCATTTTAGGGAAGCGGGTCGTGACAGGTTTTGTTGGTGGCCCATGCAGGTCCTTCTGTAACTGCGATGTTTGGAATGACGATAATAATATTAGAATGTCCAATAAACTAAGTTCGACGTCCGATGTCATAAGCTATGAGTCTAATCTGATTCGTTTTCTGTGTCACTAGATGGCAGGAAGACGTTTCACCCGTGGTGGGGGTAGTGGCACGATCCCTCATAATGAGGAGCCTGAGCGGGAACCCACCAACGGTGAGATGATGCGGATGATGCTCCAGATGATGCAAGTGCAGCAGGGCGTGCTCCTGCAAGTCCAGAATGCTCCACTTGCTCGAGCTTCCCGGGCTCTTCCGGATGCCCCTCGCTCTGAGCCAGGAGCGAAGCAATTTCGGGAGCTGGGTCCCACATATTTTGATGGTTCTGAGGGTCCTCTGGCTGCCGATGAATGGATTCGGAACATCGAGGACAATCTGAAGATGGCCAAGATCACCCCGGCTGGATGGGTTGATTTGGCGAAGATGCAACTCAAGGATAATGCTCGGAATTGGTGGGATGCGGAAGAGAAGATGTTGGTGGAGTCGATAGCTTGGGCTACCTTCAAGGCCAGATTTGATGGTGAGTTCTTCCCGAAAGCTGCCAGGGAGGAGATGCTGCAGCGTTTTATCGATTTGAAGCAAGGGAGTTCGTCGGTGGACCTATATCACCAATAGTTCATGAGGCTGAGTCGGTTTGCACCAAAGATGGTGCAGGACGCTGAGGAGAGAGCTCAGGGGTTCCTGCAGGGACTTGCTTCGGAGCTCCAGAGTTTTGTGACCTCTTCTGACCGGGAGTCTTATCAGAAGGTTCTAGTAGCAGCCAAGAGGCAGGAGCTGCTCGTGAACCAGAGGAGGGGATCTATTGTTGGTGCTGGGAAGAGGCCTGTGGAACAGGCCAGAGCTGTGGTTAGACCTGGATTCAGGCCTAATCAGTCTGCTCAGTTTGAGAGGCCAGGAGGGCCTATTCTGAAGACTTGCCATTTCTGCAGCAAGCCTGGCCATATCAAGGATCAGTGTCGGAAGTTTTTGGGCCAGTGTCTGGTTTGTGGTGATGCTTCCCATGTCGCAAAGGATTATCGGCATGCGGGTCCGCTACGGAGGGCACCTGTTGCAGCACAGCCGTTGCAGCAGCGAGCATCTGTTCCTGCTGGACGTGGAGCAGTTCTTGTTCCGTAGGGGCAGGCTTTTCGACAGGCTGTTCCGCCGAGGAGGCAGGCTTTTCTGATGACCGTTGCGGAGAGCGAGGCTGTGGATGAGGTTATCGCAGGTAATCCTCAATCTAGCTGTTTCTTTCCTAGCTGGTTTTGATTGTTAGATTATGTTGTTTGCTTGAACATGGTTGTTTGCTAGACTAGGGTTTGATTGTTAATTGATTGTTAGGTGTGGTTTTGGTTTGCACATTTCCTGCACGGGTCCTCTTTGACTCCGGTGCATCGATGTGCATTATTTCTCGGAGCTTCGTGGAGAGGCATTCCTTGTCGTCGTCCCCTCTTCCCAAGAGTTGGAATATTGTTACATGGAATGGCGTGGTCTCAGTGCATCGTGGTTGCAATTCTTGCCCGTTGGTGGTCTGTGGACATGAGCTTTTCGCCGACTTCATTGTCCACGACATCATCAACTATGATGCAATTCTTGGGATGGACTAGCTTGCGAGCTTCTATGCTACGATCGACTGTCGGAGGAAGAAGGTGGTGTTCGAGATTCCCGAACATCCAGTATTTGAGTTCAGTCGTGGTAGCAGTTCGCTTGGTCCTGTCAGATTTCGGGCCAGGCCGGTGGAGGCTGTGGCTATGCAGATGGAGTTGGAGTGGCCAGCTGTGGTGCGAGATTTTGGCGACGTCTTCCCCGAGGAGATGTCTGGTTTGCCGCCTGATCGGGCTTTGGAATTTTCTATTGATCTTGTTCCAGGTGCGCAGCCGATTTCGAAGGCGCCGTATCGTATGGCACCTGCAGAATTGGAGGAGTTGCGGAAGCAGTTGGATGAGCTTTTGCAGAAGGGTTATATTAATCCTAGCGTGTCTCCGTGGGGAGCACCGGTGTTGCTGGTGAAGAAGAAGGATGGTTCGCGTCGCATGTGCGTGGACTATCGGGAGTTGAATGCGGTGACCATTAAGAATAAATACCCGTTGCCTCGCATCGATGATATTTTTGATCAGCTTGGAGATTCGAGGGTGTTTTCTAAATTGGATTTGAGGAGTGGTTACCATCAGTTGAAGGTGAAGAAGGATGATGTTCCGAAGACAGCGTTCAGGATGAAGTATGGACACTATGAGTTTGTGGTTATGCCTTTCGACGTAACTAACGCGCCCGCAGTTTTCATGAATCTGATGAACCTGATTTTCTACGACTTTTTGGATAAGTTTGTCGTTATCTTTATTGACGACATTCTGATCTATTCGAAGTCGGAGGAAGAGCATGCCTCGCACTTAAGGACGGTGTTGGAGATCTTGAGGAAGCATCGGTTGTATGCTAAGTTTTCGAAGTGCGAGTTCTGGCTGGATAGAGTTGCTTTTCGTGGGCATGTGGTGACTGGAGATGGTATTTCAGTGGATCCCGAGAAGATTAGGGCCATCAGGGAGTGGCCTGTTCCGTCGTCTGCGTCTGAGATTCGGAGTTTCCTAGGACTTGCTGGTTACTATCGGCGGTTCATTAAGGACTTTTCACGTATTGCTGAGCCGATGACCAGGTTGACGCGGAAGGAAGTTGCTTTTGTTTGGTCGGGTGATTGCGAGAGTGCTTTTGGTGTTCTGAAGGAGAGGTTGACGACTGCCCCTATTCTTGTTGTGCCTGATCGCAGCGGTGGATTTGAGATCTTTTGCGATGCTTCTGGCAAGGGTCTCGGTTGTGTGTTGCATCAGCATGGGCACGTTGTGGCGTATGCGTCTCGTCAGCTTAAGGTTCATGAGAAGAATTACCCGACGCATGATTTGGAGTTGGCTGCCGTTGTGTTTGCTCTTAAGATTTGGAGGCACTTCCTGCTGAGTGAGAAAGTGAAGATTTTCACCGATCACAAAAGCTTGAAGTACATTTTCACTCAGAAGGAGCTCAACATGCGACAGCGTCGATGGTTGGAGCTTATGGCGGATTATAAGATTGATTTGCAGTTTCACCCTGGCAAGGTGAATGTGGTTCCAGATGCTTTGAGTAGGCTTCCAGCGGTGATGATTTTGACCTCGCAGTGGAGATTGCAGCAGGATTTTTACGAGTCTGGCGTGGAGATTGTTCTTCCTGGGGAGGCTTTGTCGTTGATGTACATGCAGGTACAGTTGACGATCGTGGATCGGATTAAGGCTGGCCAGGCTGAGGATCCGAAGCTGGTGAAGATTCGGGAGCAGGTGGAAGCCGGTCTGCGGACTGACTTTTTGATTCATGAGGATGGCTCGCTGAGGTTCGGAGCCAGGTTGTGTGTGCCGGCTGGGGATATTATAGAGGAGTTGATGGTGGAGGCACACAGTTTGCCGTATTCTGTGCATCCTGGTGGCACCAAGATGTACCAAGATCTTCGTCTGAATTATTGGTGGCATGGTATGAAGCGGAGTGTGGCTCGGAGTGTAGCCAAGTGCTTGGTTTGCCAGCAAGTGAAGGCGGAGCATCAGCGTACGGTCGGGTTGCTACAACCGCTTCCGATTTCGGAGTGGAAATGGCAACACATCACTATGGACTTCGTGACTGGACTACCTCGGAGTCCGAAGCAGAATGACGCGATTTGGGTGATCGTAGATCGATTGACCAAATCTGCGCACTTTATTCCATTCCGAGTGGGACAGTCCACTGAGGCGCTAGCGAGGAGATATATGGAGGTAAAATTCTTTTACTCTCCGTTTTATTTCCTTTTCCTAGTTTGGATAGTGATGTAACGTGAATCGTGCAGGAGGTCGTGCGACTTTATGGAGTCCCCGTGAGTATCGTGTCGGACAGAGACACGAGGTTCACATCTCAGTTCTGGCAGAGTTTGCAGAAGAGCTTGGGTACGCGTCTGAGTTTCAGCACGGCGTACCATCCGCAGACGGATGGCCAGTCCGAGAGGACGTTCAGATTTTGGAAGACATGCTGAGGGCGTGCATGTTGGATTTCAAGGGTTCGTGGGAGGACCATCTACATCTGGTGGAGTTCTCTTACAACAACAGCTTCCAGGCGAGTATTGGCATGGCGCCTTTCGTCGCTCTTTATGGGAGGAAATGTCGATCGCCATTGAGTTGGGATGACGTTGGTGATCGGGAGCTGTTGGGACCTGAGATGATCGTGGAGGCCGTGGATATCGTCAGGAATATTCGGGAGAGGTTGAGGATTGCTCAGGACCGTTTAAGCATTGGGCGGATGCTAAACGTCGTCCTTTGGAGTTTCAGCCGGGCGACCATGTGTTCTTGAAGATTTCCCCGAATCGTGGTGTGATTCGTTTTGGGAAGAGTGGGAAGTTGAGCCCGCGATACATTGGACCGTTTGACATTTTGGAGAGGGTTGGCGAGGTAGCTTATCGCTTGGCCTTGCCGCCATCTTTGGAAGGAGTCCATGATGTTTTCCTTGTGTCGCAGCTTCGTCGATACATTAGCGATCCATCTCATGCTGTGGATTTTTCGGAGATTACCGTTCGCCCCGATATGACGTATGACCAGCATCCAGTGCAGATTCTGGACATGCGTCAGAAATCGCTTCGGAACAAGATTGTCAATCTTGTGAGGGTGATGTGGCGACACGGCTCACCTGGATAGTCTACTTGGGAGAATGAGGATGAGATGCGAGAGCGTTTCCCACTTTTGTTTCCGGACACGTGAGTGTTTGGAAATTCCGAGGACGGAATTTTTCTTAAGTTGGGGAGGATGTAACGACTGCTTTTCATGTATCTGGATTTATTATAATATAATATATGTTTTGGTGGATTTTCTCCTCATGTGTGCTTTTCGTCTCCGTAGCTTTCATTTTCGATCGATTCGTTGTATTTTCTCGTTTCTTCCTTAGGATCATCGATTTCGAAGTATGTCATTCGTGACGGGCTTCATAACGGTCGTATCTTACTATTAGATCAAGCCTAGGAGTCTTAGGAACCGATCCCGGGGCCCCGCGCTCCGTATCGGAACTTTTTGTGCTCATTAGCCGGTATAAGAAGGGGCACCGACCGACTAGATGACGATCCAGTCGGTCGGTAATACTTCTTGGACCGACTAGTTAGCTTTCTAAATTTCTCAGGAGTTACTGTTTATCGTTAGTCGGTCTAAGAACGTTGGTTGACCGACTAGGTTGTAAACTAGTCGGTCGGTAATGCTTCTTTAACCGACTAACACATCATCTAATTTTAGTATCAGTTACTGTTTACTCTTAGTCGGTCTAAGAACGTTCTACGACCGACTAGATGTTAAACTAGTCGGTCAGTATTTGTTCATGGACCGACTAATTCTAAATCCTATTTTCGTTCAGAAGTTACTGTTTGCACTTAGTCGGTCTGCGTTGGTCGACCGACCGACTAGTTGCCAAACTAGTCGGTCAGTGGTTGCTCTTTGACCGACTAATCTGTGTTAAAACCCTAATTTCTAGGCAGCCGCCAGCCCAACCTATTTATACCCCTCCCAAACGTTTTCTTCTTCCTCCACTCGACCCAAAACCCTAGTTTCTCCCCCATTGAGCCCCCATCTTCCTCCAAGCCCTATTCCATCATCCCAAGCCCTAGATTCATCATCTAAACCCTCCATCAACTCTATCTACCTCTCATCTTCCCCAAAATCTCATCAAATCCCCAAAATCCCCCAAAACCCTAACTCTCCAAACTTCTCCATTTGTTTCCAGATCTGATCCTAGGGTTCTCCGGAGTGTTTCTTCCGCTTCCTCTCGGTAAGAAATCGATCTCTTGACGTTTTTATATCCTATTTGTATTTTTATGAAACCCTAATGAAATTTCATGTTGTTTGATGTTTGTTTCCCCATAACAGCGATTTCCCCCGTAGATTAGCATCCGCGAGACGAACCTTCGTGATCGTCATTCCCGGTGCTAGGCAAGTGAAACTTGCCATTTAGGGTTTAGGCCATGTTTTAGGCCATTTGCTTTTTGTAGGCGTAAAAGAGGCTAGGCGACGAAATGATACTCGCCTAGGCGCAAATTGGGGAACTAGCTTGACAACGAAGCTAGTTCCGACATATGTCATGTTGCACAATTATCATGTCATGTTTACTTTCCATTAACGGTACGCGAATTAATTGTCATGTCATTGCATTCTTTAAGTGTTGTTGTGATTGTGTAGCTTCGCTACAATGTTTGTGTTCCTGGCTCGTGTTCCAGAAGCGAGCCCTGTAGTTGGAAACCCCAACGCTTGACATTGAATTGTGAAATAGGAAAACAAGCTCCCGTGCGGGGCAACCCTGGCTCACTTGCTGGGCTCATGTGCAGGGACCCTGGCTTGTTTACGTGTGGGATGGGGTAAGGGTTAATCGGTCATTCAACTGGGGGTCTGCCTGATCAGCAACTGCAGTTGTAAGACGTAAACTCTGGGGTGGGGTAGTGTTTAGTGCCGATCGGTGTGAATGATGTACCATTCAGCTGAAGGGCGTAAACATCTACAAAACAACGTGAAACGTGAATAGTGAATTGATTGAGATTGATAGTAGCTTGGCTACTCTTGTCTTGTCCCGATAATTGTTCCCTTGTACAAATTGTCTTGCCATGTCTTAATTGTGCACTCATGTTATAACTGCCATGTCATGCATACTATAACTGCTAGGTTGCTAGTTGCCTTACTTTCAGTTTCCTTGCCCAAGTCTTTTAGACTTGCTGACATGTGCCCCTTTACTCTTTTGGGTGACACATGTTAGATCCTGAGCCTGAGTACCTTGTTGAGGACGAGGTGTTTGCTGACGCCGAGCCCGAGCTTGTGTTCGACGGGGAGTACGTGGACACTGGGGACCAGTCCTAGTGTCTTCGTTGTGTTTTACTTTTGTTTAGACAGTTGTTCTGTTATCGGTGCGTAGCACCTATACTTTGTTATGTCGTTGTTTTTGTTGGCCTTGTTCTGGGCCCTTAGACTCTTTCTTTTAGCCTGGTGGCTTTTCTGGATGTTGGACTTATTTTCATGTTGGACCATTTATGAGATGCGAGATTTTATTTCAGTCTCTCCTTGTGTTATTATTGTTGTTCCGTTGTGGTTACAGGGACCTGCGTATGTTTTATTGACGCTTATCGGGTTTGGGGCTTCACAGCTCCACTCTCGTGCGGACCTTTTCACGTCTCGCCTCCATTTTAGGGAAGCGGGTCGTGACACCCAAGCCACACCTCGACACCGTGCGCTTGTGGTTACAAATTTTAATCATAGTATCCACATCCCAATTTGATTGCCAAACGGACGGACAGTCACAGACCACATAATAATGATACTAAACCAGGGATGTCACCGGTTGCTCGTAGTCATTGTTATCAAGGGCTATGAGTCTCACCTATAGTAGGGACAGGCAGTAGGGTCTTACACAGGCTGAGATCCTTGTGCAGGTAATAAAAGGTACATGCATATTGAGAACTAAAATGGTCGTAACTGGTTGTGAAGGGGATTTCAGTCATATAGGGTATGGCGCGAATGACGAGCCATTCTAATGAGCATAGGAAAACCCAAACCGAGGTCCAAAAATGTCTCAGACCTAGCTATATAAGCCCGAGCATGGACTCAGGCTAGCCTGAGCTTAGGCTCAGGTGTGCCCAAGCTACTGCAGCTCAGGTGTGCCTGAGAAAATCAGCTTGGGTGCACCCGAGCTGTAGAAGCTTGGGCTGCTTCAGCAGCTCAGGCTGGCTGCAGCCGGAGCATAGCTCAGGCTGCATCCGAGCCATAAAGCTCTTGAAAGGGAAGATTAGAACCCTTTGAAAAGGAAGGTTACCTCGGTTCCACTCCCTCCGATGTTCAATATGCCTGATCTGGATAAGTATGACGGCACTGGTGATCCTCATGAACACATCCAAGATTACAAGGGGATCATGGAGATACAAGAAATTGATGATGATCTCCTTTGTCGTGCTTTCTAAACCACTCTTTGGAATGCCACAAAGGAATGGTACAATGGGCTTTCCAGCGGATCTATTGGGGTTTTCAAAAGCTTAGCCCAATCATTCTACCAATAATTCATAGCAGGACAAATGAGGAAAAGAAGCTCAGACCACTTGTTCAACTTGGTGCAGAGGGAGAGGGGAGCTGAGGAGTTTTCTAAATCATTTCAATTCTGAAAGATGGAACGTTGAAAGATGCATTTGTGAGGTGACCATCAAGTCGGTCAAGAAAGGGGTCTAATGTGAGGATCTAATGAAGTTTCTACACCATAAACCACCACATAACCTTAGTCAGCTTCTTACCAGTTCGTGAAGTGGTTCATGATGGCAGAGGAGGCACTTACTGCCTACGATATGGGTACTTCTAGAACCCTGATTAAAATGAACCCTGTGGATGTCAAACAACACTAGAAGGGGAGTGGAATAGAGTTGTCAAATAATATACACTTTTTCGCTAAATAAAAGTGCTTTTATGAGTTGGCTAAATCTCAAATTAAGTTGCCTCAATTTCTACTTAATCAACAATATAATATGCTTGAATATAAGATGTAGCAGAAATAAAAAGATTCAAGTGATAAATAATAAGTGAGAGAGAGCGAGAGAGATCACATCGCAGATACAGAGAATTTTATCCTGCTTTGTCCCAATATTGGCCTACGTCCAGTCCCCTACTCACTTCGGGATTTAATCCACTATATTTCAACTAACAATACAAGCACCTCGGTTCACTCGCTAGGAATTTCCAACATCTAGTTACAACCAACTAGGATTTTCCACGCACGCACCTAGTTACAACCAACTAGGATTTCCAACACAAACTCCCTTATAACACAGAAACTACAACTTAAGTCTTCTCTAATGACTTACAATAGATATGAAAATGAAATACAATGATTCCTATAGCCAATGTATATATTTATGAATATCGTGGCTAAAAGAAATCGAAATCCTTTTGATCAAATGAAAGATATGAATAATCACAAATTTGAGCAAAAGAATTAACTAGAATTTGATCTTCTAAAATACTAGCACGTGGGCTTTTAGAGATCAATATTCAAAACTTTTAATCTTTGAAAAGATATGGATATAAAGCACAAAGATTAAAAAGTAATCGTCTTGCAATTTGAATCTCAAACAAAAAGCTTTTAAGGCTTGGAGATCAAATTGAAAACAAGAACTATTTTGAAGGCAAAAAATGAAACTGAAAATGATCTTTAAAATTAGCACAAACGAAATAAAATCAGGAGCCTTGAAAATTAGAAGAACAACATTTAGAGCTTTGAGAACTTTTAGCACAAGAGCGATTTCTTTTCAAAAGAGAATGATTATTTTAAAACATCTGAAATCATAGCTATATATAGAGAAATATTAGCATAAAATCAGCTGGAAATCTGCTAAAAAGTCTCATTTAACGGCTAGTTAACTACTAGTTAAATGCAAATAAAAACTGTCAAAACTGTTAAAGTTGACCCAGATAGTCGGCTATTTCTGAGGATAGTTGGCTATTATTTTGACAAAGAGTTTTAGATAAAATCTTCTTGTCAGTAGTCGGCCATCTGGTGAGGATAGTTGGCTATCATTTGACACATGAGTTTTATACCCAAAACACATGAAAATATTTTATAAAAAATATTTTTAAATAATATATGTTTAACATATTTAAAAACCATTTTTCAAGAATTTATGTGTGTGTGTAACGTATATATATTGGCTTTAACATTTTTGAACTATACTTACACATGCACACTACTCTAGCTGTTGTTCTTCACTCTTTGTCTTAAGCCATTCTTCCTTGATCTTCAGTCTTTGTACGCTATATATGTCAGAGCCTTCATATTCTTCAAATCATGGCTCATTGGTAGACTATTGATCTTGGCTCGTAGTTCTTTGTTTTTCTTCCCAATGCTGTCAAAAGCTTCATGGCTATAAAAATAAATCTATGCACACTTGAAACAAATATATTAGTCCTTATATCACTTGTGCACATCATCAAAATCCATTGGGGTAGGTCTCAATTTCCCAACACTCTCCCCCTTTTTGATGATGACAACAAAGGATATAAAATGTGAAAATAATATGAAATCAAAAATTTACTTACGCTCCCCCTGCAGAGATGCATGATTGCTCTAGAGAGGCTACTCCCCTTGCATCAAAGATAGTTAGCAATAAGCAATAATATATACACAAGTTACATATTATTTTCTATTTTAAGTGTCATTTTATATAGCATGCATTGTGAGCTTTTCTACCCCTTTGTCACATCAAAAAAATATGAGCAAAAATAGCTTTTCTCTTCCAAGGATTCGTGACAAAAGTAAGGATTATAATATCAAGTGTATAAACAAGAAAGTGAGATAGGAATGGTAATAAATGTAACACAATTATGTAAGTGAAATGCCAAGTGTAAGATGACCACACACATACACACCCCCCAATTTTTTTTTCAATTCTGTTTCACTTATGATTCCTAAATCTCGACGAAGTTTTGAAAATGTTTCCATCTTCAAGGGCTTCGTGAGAATATCTGCAACTTGATGTTCAATGGGTATATACTTAAGTTCTACATCATTTTTAACACAATGATCATCTATGAACCTGTGTCTAATGTCTATATGCTTTGTTCTAAAATGAAGAATAGAGTTCTGGGATAAATTAATAGTGCTCTTATTGTCACAATAAATTACACATGTAGATGGCTTAATACCACAATCAACTAAGACTTGTTTCATCCAGAGGACTTGTGCACATGCAAGTCTGGTAGCTATATACTCTCCCTCAGTGGTTGATAGTGATACTGAGCTTTGCTTTTTCCTAAACCACGAGAAAAGGAAATGTTCAAGGAAATGACATGTTCCACTTGTGCTCTTTCTAGTGGCTTTGCAACCACATGGTCTGAGTCACTATACGAAATGTAAAAGTGCTATCTCTAGGATAAAACAATCCAAAGTCAGTTGTGGTTTTAAGATATCTAAATATGTATTTTACTGCTTTGAGATGTGATTCTTTTAGATCACATTGACATCATGCACAAGCGCATACACTAAACATTATATCAGGTCTACTAGTAGTAAGGTATTATAAAGAACCAATCATACATCTAGATGTTTTCTGATCAACACTTTTACCTGCTCATCTTTGTCGAAAGAGGTGGATATCACCGTGGGAGTATTCTTTCCCGATGCATTCTCCATCCCGAACCTTTTAAGTAGATCTTTAGCATATTTGGTTTGATGAATAAAGGTTCCCTCTTTCGACTGCTTGAATTGCAATCCTAAGAAATATATGAGTTCACACATGTGGCTCTTCTCGAACTTATCCTGCATTAACTTGGCAAACCCTTGACATACATCTTCATTAGTGGATCCAAAAATAATATCATCTACATAAATTTGAATAAGAATAATGTCATCACAAATTTTCTTTACAAATAATGTAGTGTTTATTTTACCTACATTATATCCCGAGTTGATTAATAATTTCCTTAATCTCTCGTACCAAGCTCTTGGATCTTGTTTCAGGCCATACACGGCTTTATTCAATTTATAAATATGGTCTAATTTCTTATCATGTTCAAAGCCTGGAGGTTGTTCAACATAGACTTCCTCCTTAATATAACTATTTAAGAATGCACTCTTTACATCCATCTGGTATAATTTAAAATTTTTTAAAGATGCAAATGCAAGTCACATTCTAATATATCTAGTGTAGAAACAAGTGCAAAAGTTTCATCGAAGTCAATACCTTATTCTTGTGAATATCCCTATGCTACTAAGCTTGCTTTATTTCTTACCACATTTCCATCTTCTTTTAGCTTATTCATGTATACCCATGTCATGCCAATGACTGGACGATTGCCTGGTCTAAGAACCAATTCACATATCTGATTCCTTTCAAATTGAAGCAGTTCTTCTTGCATAGATTCAATCCATGCTTCATCTGCAAAAGCCTCATCTAATTTTTCCCGCTCAACGTTGAGACAAAAGCAACATGAGACATATATTATACTTGTGATCTAGTTTTAACACCTTCATCAATGTTTCTAGTGACTTAGGTGTGTGGATGATGTGTCACTTCAGTGAATGATTTTGGTGATGGAGCAGTATTACTCATATCATTTGAAGAAATAGCTACATCATCATCAATATCATCATTTAAACTAGAGTTAGAAACAATTGTAATAGATTCATCAAAAGTAGCATGTAATGTCTCAACGACACAAGGAATTTTCTTGTTGTAAATATGATATGCTTTTCTTCTAGAAGAATAACTGATAAAAATTCATTCATTCGCTTTGGAGTCAAATTTATTTAAGTATATTTTGTGTTCAAAACATCGCATTTTACAACCAAAAACTCAGAAATATGTTTGGAACTTGTTGGTATTATAGCTCATAAGGTGTCTTTTGAAAAGGATTTCTAATAAGTACTCTATTTTGAATATAGCACGATGTAGCTACAGCTTCCACCCAGAAGTATTTTGGAAGGTTTCTTTCAGACAACATTGTTCGTGCACACTCTTGGAGTGTTCTATCTTTCCTCTCAACTACTCCATTTTGTGGAGCAGATCTAGGAAAAGCAAAAATATGTGATATACCACGTATTTTACAAATTTTTTGAAAATATTCATTTTCAAATTTCCCACGTGGTCACTACTTATGGAAATAATTTTCGAAGAATGTAGTCTTTCAGTCTTTTTGAAAAATATTTTGAATTCACGAAAAGCGTCATTTTTGTTAGTCAAAAATAAAACACAAGTAAATCTTGTGTAGTCATCCACAATAACAAAAACATATTTACTACTATAAAGAGAAGAAGTCCTAGCGGGACCAAATAAATCCATATCTAGCAATTCAAGTGGTCTTTTTGAGCTAAGGGATCCTATGCTCTTAAAGGTGCTTTTATATAATTTGCCATGTTGACAAGACTCACAAATTTTTATCTAATTTAGAATTCATTTTAGGGAGCTCTTGTACCAACTCTTTCCTCGATATCTTATGCATGTTTTGATGTTGACATGACCAAAACATCCATGCCACAGTAATGTGTCATTATATGAAACAATTAAACATACTTCTAAATCATTATCTTTGCAAGATATAGTATAAATATTTTCTAACCGGTTACCTTGCACTAACACGTTTTCTTAGTATTTTCATAAATTAAGCATGCTTCATGAGTAAAAAGAACATTATAACCTTTTTCACATAATTGACTAATGCTTATCAAGTTATGCTTGAATCCTTTAACAAAACTAACATTCTCAATAATGGGGTTTGAAGGGTTACCGACATTATCAATTCCAATAATTTTTCCATTTTTGTTGTCTCCGAAGGTTACCGTTCCTCCGCCTACTATATTTAAAGAACTTAGTAATTTTGTGTTCCAATTCATATGTGCAGAGCATCCGCTATCCATTATTCATAGTTTCTTGAATTGTTCCTCAATGTCGTCTTGCTGATATTCCATTAGACACATTTCATTTCTGAAATATTCCTCATTGCTTTCTTAGATTACTTGTGCTTCCATAGGTTGTTCTACAGTTTGAGGTTCTCCATATTTTTCTTCCAACTTCTTTATGTTTAGTTGCATGGTGCTTTCTTCTGAAATATCATCGAACACACCATCAGATATACAGGAGTATAATATATGCATTATCTTGATGTTTATTTCATAGATCTCCTTTTGATCATTGGTCCAGGTAGCTCGTGGAGTAGTAGGGACTTCAAATGGTTCTTGTAGAAATGTTCCCCATTCAAGGTTGGTCGCTATGATGAATACTTCAACTTTCTTTTTCCATCTCCAAAGATTTGTTCCATCAAAGTGAGGAGGTGTGCTAATGGAGTGATCGGATCTGAGCATGTTTGTTGATGCTATCCTCTTAGCCTTGCTCTAATACCAAGTGTAGGATCCATGTGGATGGTAGACAACACTAAGGGGGGTTGAATAAAGTTGTCAAATAATATGAAAAATTTCGCTGAATAAAAGTCTGCCTATGAGTTGCCAAAGTCACAAATAGAGTTGCCTCAATTTGTACTTAATCAACAATATAATATGCTTGAATATAAGATGTAGCGGAAATAAAAAGATTCAAGCGATAAATAAGAAGTAGAACATAGAGAGAGTCACAGACACAGAAACTTTTATCTTGGTTCGGCCCAACCTTGGTCTACGTCTAGTCCCCTACTCACTTTGGGATTTTATCCACTATATTGCAACACCAATACTAGCACCTAGCTTCAATCACTTGGAATTTCCAACACTTAGTTACAACCAACTATGATTATCCACACACGCACGTAGTTACAACTAACTTGGATTTCCAACACAAACTTCCCTTATAACACGGGAATTACAACTCAAGTCGTCTCCCAAGACTTACAATAGATCTGTAATGAAATACAATGATTCCTATAGCCAATGTATATATTTGGGAATATCGTGGTTAAAAGAAATGGAAATCCTTTTGATCAAATAAAAGATATGAATAAGCACAAAATTTATCAAAAGAAATAATTGGAATTTGATCTTCTAAAATATTATCACTTGGGCTTTTAAAGATCAATATTCAAGACTTTTAATCTTTGAAAAGATATGGATATAAAACACAAAGATAAAAAAGTAATAGTCTTGCAATTTGAATCTCAAACTAAAGGCTTTTAAGGCTTGGAGATCAAATTGAAAACAAGAACTATTTTGAAGACTAAAAATGAAACTGAAAATGATCTTTCAAATAGCACAAACGAAATAAAATCAGTAGCCTTGAAAATTAGAAGAATAACAATTAGAGCTTTGAAAACTTTTAGCACAAGAGCAATTTATTTTCAATAGATAATGGTTATTTTAAAACATCTAAAATCATAGTAATATATAGAGAAATATTAGCATAAAATCAGCTTGAAATCTGATTGAAATCTGCTCAAAAAGTCTCCCCTAACGGCTAGTTAACGTCTGGTTAAATTCAAATAAAAACTGTCAAAGTTGACCTAGATAGTCTGCTATTTCTGAGGATAGTCGGTTATTATTTTGACAGAGAATTTTTGATAAAATCTTCCTGTCATTAGTCGGTTATCCAGTGAGAATAGTCGGCTATAATTTGACACATGATTTTTATACCCAAAAACACACGAAAATATTTTATAAAAAATATTTTTAAATAATATGTGGTTTAACATATTTAAAAAGCGTTTTCAAGAATTTGTGTGTGTGTAACACATATATATTGGAGTTAACATTTTTTAACAATACTTACACAAACACACTACTCTAGCCTTCGTTCTTCATTCTTTGTCTTGAGCCATTCTTCCTTGATCTTCAGTCTTCGTAAGCTATATATGTCAGAGCCTTCATATTCTTCAAATCATGGCTCATTGGTAGACTATTGATCTTGGCACATAGTTCTTCATTTTTCTTCAAAATGCGCCCAAAAGCTTCATGGCTACAAAAATAAATCTGTACACACTTGGAAAAAATTATGTTAGTCCTTATATCGCTTGTGCACATCATCAAAATCCACTGGGCTAAGGAGAGGGGCCATTCCCCTCACAGGCCAATCTATTTCTTCATCGATCGTAAGTTGTGGTGACACTCCCCTCGCTGGCATATCAAGAACTTACTAGACAGTAAGGTGAGGGGTTACTCCCCTAACAAGTCGATCAACCTTTTAGTATGTCGTAAGGTGCATGGTTACTCCCTTCGTAGGTCAACCTATCTCTTCATCGGCAATAAGGTGGAGAACCACTTCCTTCACATGCCGATCAAGTTCTTAGTCAACCGTAAGGCATAAGGGTTACTCCCATCATAGCTCGATCAGTCTTTGTCTGGGATTTGAGGAGAGACTCCCCTCATATGCAAATCTATCTCTATATCTTTTGCAGTTCAGAAGGTCATAATCCTCGCAAGCCGATCTTGCTCTTGTTTGGATGAAAGTTTGTGAAAGCCTCGCATGCAAGTTGGCTATACTATCGGGAGGAATATCCCTCCCGGGCTAACTTAACTAAATGATCGGGTTTATTCTCTATAGACTTTTTCTCTATGACTGGCCAGAACATGGACAAAAGGTACACTATTCCACACATCGCCGTTCCAACTTTCATAGTATACAAGCCTGAGATATTGAGGCGACATAAGTGGCACACGGGTCAACCTCGATTCTTTATGACAATAGACATATAAAATGTAGAAGTTCGAAGGCTAATTATGACTAACGCCAAGCTAACTACAAAATTTCTGAGCTAAGACATTGTGCATTCATGGGTCTTCCACCATAGTTCGAAGATTTTCCCCAACCTGAGAGGGCTAGTTTCGAAATCACTGATGTGCTCCGGATTTAACATCGAAAACGTACGTCAAGTGCACGGTGTCAAAGCTTTGTAATATATAAATATATCGATCCCACAAGGAGGCAGTTGATTTAAAGGTCTTTAGTTTATTCAGAGTCTCCAAACAATGTCAGTTGAGGGTGTTCAATTGGTTGTCACAAGTATTTCCTATCTCAAATTATCCATATAATAAAGACTAAGGCAATAGGAGTCACCACTAAGATCATCGGATGTCGATGCTAGGCTATACTTTCTACGTTGAATTGGTTTTATAGGGAGAGATTTTCGCATCTAAAATGTGGAATTCATGGCCAACTATCGTTGTGCCACTCATCTAATGTATCCCGTGCTTAGCCCTACCATCATGGATGGCCTTGCACGTGATCTGTGCATTACGAACAACAACTATTCTTAATCTCTACTCATGCCACCATCGTGGGTTAGAGCTTCGATCTGTGATTTGATGGCTCTCATTGATGATACTATCGTAGATCATCAACTAGTAATATAGAATGCAGGCGAAAACCATCAAAGTGCGTGCCACTATCGTGGATCACAAACTCTAATTGAATTCACTAACGAGCCTAATTTCGTTCAAATGATAGCATTGCTAGGATGGGTGCCACTATCGTGGATCACAAACCCTAAATAGAATCTCCTACAAACTTGGCTGGATCAACCAAATCATATCCCTTTTATACCAAAACAACATATAAATCGTAACTTTACATCTAAATCCTAAGATCCTTGGGTTTATCCATTAGCCCTAGAAACAACTACTTGCAATTCATATAAATATCAAAAAAGCAATAATAATATCAATAGTATTCAACATCACAACGAAAGGCATCAAAACAAGTAAAGAGAGACGAGAGATCGTTACCAAAGCAATAGGGACGAAGAATCAAACTCAGAGAATTCAGATCCAAAGATTCCAAAGCAAATTGCAATAATAAAAATCAAGTCTTTGTCTCCAAACAATAACGCCGGCTCAAAAACTCTCTCTAAAACTAAAACCAGAATAATAAAGTAAGCTCCCTAAACATAGGATAGAACATAGGTTTATATACAAAGAGGATGTACCCCACAAAAAATCTAAAAAAGGCCCAACTCGGCCCATCAGAATCTAGCTGCGGTGCCCAGCTCAGTCGAGTCGCTCTGTCGCCCAGTCTGAGCTAGGGCTCCATTGATGTTGTCTTCGCTCTGAGTTTGGCTTTAGCAATTAGGTGCTCAGACCAAGTAAATGTCCCACTCAGTCGAGCTACAGAGGCTGTTGCTTGGCCTCGAAAAGTTGTTCTGCCTTCAGTCCAGCTCGGTCGAGTTGCTCGTCTGCTCGGTTGAGCTGCAGACGGCTGGAAAAGGCATCAAAATCTTCGTTCTATTCTACGTTCAGCTTGATCGAGCATCGGTTCTGCTCGATCGAGTAGCCTTTTTAATGTTGCTTAATGGCTAAGTGTTAGGATTGCAATACTGCTATCGAGTGTGCCGATCGAGTGGCTTCTCAGCTCGGTCCGAGTGACACATGCGAAACTCCTCTTTTTGGGTACATCAGCTTGGTCCGAGTGGACAGTTCCACTCGATCGAGCTGACTAGAAATCTGAGCTTTAAGCTTCTTTTCTTCTTCTCTTCTCTTCTCTTCTCCTCCTCCAATCTTCTTCTCCACCTCGTCAAGCACCTAGTGGACCTTGCCATTGATGCTCCATCTAGCTCGGATGTGTCCATGTCTCGAATTTGCTCCAAATCGTTCTAATGTTCCTGAAAATTCACAAATCTCTAT
Organism: Scilla litardierei; assembly: GCA_030789695.1. Classification (NCBI taxonomy): domain Eukaryota; kingdom Viridiplantae; phylum Streptophyta; class Magnoliopsida; order Asparagales; family Asparagaceae; genus Scilla; species Scilla litardierei. The sequence continues at coordinate 234,922,427 of CM061142.1, forward strand.
GAGAATCAAATATATCGTGAAAAGCATGATAATGTATAGAAAAGTGAACTTTGGACAATGAAAATGCTATGAAAATATGCAATAAAAGTATGGAAAATATGGACACGTCAAAATCCCCCAAGCTTACCTCTTACTCGTCCTCAAGGAAGACGAATATGAAGTTCACATGGGAGTAAAAATAAGAAAATGGAAAAGAACGCAAAGAGGAGGGGGTCACTTGATTATTCTATCAGGTCTCAAGCCATTCAACACACATCATGACTACTCAGAAAATGAATCACATGTTATCAAGTGATTTCATATCTTAAGTTAATGTAATACTTGCGAGTTTAAGATCGAACAAAAGGGGCCTCTCTAAAGTTCATGCGTTCAACTCATATCTACATTATGTGTTTCATAGTATCAAATATGCACAACCTTGGCAATGCACTTTTCAATCAAAAGCTATAACTGAAGTATGGAGAATTCACAACAAGTATGCAATAAAGAATAGAATAGAAGTCAAGACATGCACATACTCATATCAAATCATAGGAAATCCTCATAACTAAATTGTTTCGCCAAGTTGCAGGATTATCAAACTTTCCTGTTCGTGCACAACACCACTCTAATGTCATGCTCGCTCATTTGGTCAAATGGTTTCACTCCCCCCCAAGCTTGATTTGAGGTGTCACATCCAAGGAATTTTTGGTAGAATATGAATTTTTGTTTTGGTTTTCCCAAGGGTATAAGTATTGCTCCAAGTAATGAATTTCAAACTTTTCTTTTCATTTCTGAAACTTTTGTTTCTTCTTTTTTTTTGAATTTTTGTCGGAGCGATATGATTTGTATTTTTGATTTTTGGCTCCTTTTTGGCTTTTTGAACTTTTTTGGAGCAAATTTTTTCAGTAGTATATGTGGAGAAGGAATTAATATAACGCTCGGTTCACTCAAAAGTGTGCACAAACAGTTCTGTAAGATATGTGGAGAATGGATGTGATAGAAATAGTTTTGGGGAGTAAAATCAAGTGACATGTAGAGAATAAAAAATATATGTGGAGAAGGAATTAATATAATGCTCGGTTCACTCAAAAGTGTGCACAAACAGTTCTGTAAGATAATACTTCAACTATACTCATATATATGCATGTGTATTCTTAACCATATCAATGAGTAGTAAAGTCAAGCAGTAAGATTTTTAAAACACATCAAGCATTCAACAAGAATGCGAATAAGAAATGAAATCAAGGCTTCAGATATACTAGTGATGCTTGTATCTTGGTGCATTTCCAATGAAAG